>WKLE02002289.1:0-11374 GCA_014885115.2 Asterionellopsis glacialis
ATCACGTGGATTTATGGTACTTACATTTTCATTTGACACGAAAGGTACTCAATTTCTACGTGTCATCGTACAAACTGGCTAATAGATATCGGCACTCTTTGGGTCGACTAGTACAGGTAATGCGGGACGGGACCCCTTGTACCTGTACACCCCTCGCTCCAGAGGTCTAGGACTAGGCCTACTGCAGTAACCTGTCACCAGGTACATAGGACGATAATTTACTTCGTAAAATGATAGAGAGTATCTTGATTGGGCAGAAATGGCAGCCCGCTCGCCCTATCATCTATGAGCAGACTATTCCATTTGAAATGACCCCGTTCTCAACAATAATCTCTGTGAAAGACTACTAGGTATTATGTCTATATGGAACGTGGGTAATTTACTTAGACTAAGCACCTTTTCGATATGAAAGCCGCTGACACCAAAGGCTGACACAGGTACAGTCAGTACCGTAGGACCTATGTAGTATTTAGTCACGTCTACTCCTACAAAATAAACAATATTAAACACAGTTTGTTGTCAGGATACTAAATGTCCGTACTTAAGTTGAGAGTTTTTTGCCGGGTTTGCGGCGAGTAGGTTTGCGGTCACAAGCAGGTCAAAAGTCATCAACATCAATATCATACTGTATTGTGTGATCTCGCAAGTCCCGTGGATCATTCTCTGAGCAATTGAAGAACCTCCATAAAATTTTCCATTGCGAAAATCATTCATTCTTTTCTGTTGATTGACACCACAAACCATTCTTGGAACTTCAAGATCATTCTCACTCCTCCCCCAGAAGAACCTTGTCCACCATGATTAGTAATCAAATTCGTTTTCTTCTTGTTGTTGCTTTTGTCGCATGCACCGCAGCAGAAAACGACCAAGAAGCCAACTTTTTTTCTTACCTTCGTCGGGAGTTAGGCGTTAAAAGAAATCCCAAAGCAAATGCCAAAGCCCAAGGACCCAAGAATCCCAAGGCCCAAGGACCTAAAACCGGTCTTGGATTCTTCAAGAAGGAATGTTACTCACTTTCGGGTAGTTCAGATGCATGCTCGGCTAATTTGGATTGCAAATTTTGTGATGCTGGAGGAATATGCATCCCAGCATCGATGGCTTGCTGCAAGTATGCAGTTGATGAAACTGCCTGTACTGGTTTGGACGACGGTTGCGAATGGTCTCCAGATCCAGATTCATCAGATGAAGATGCTGGCGATTGTGAAGCAATCGATTGTGATGACATTGACGTCGAAGGTGATTGTACCGCATTGGATCGTTGCGAATGGGATACGGAGGATGGGGAATGTGGAAGGAAAAAATAATTTAACATCACTTCGTCGTGAAAGTTTCTAAAACGGCAGATCATTGCGTAGTAAGAAGGTATCTAATATTTAAAGTGAAAGAGTGATATGATTTGATTTGATTTGATTTCATATACATCATAATTTCTAGTAGAATATCTAATTTGATGAAACACGGAGGGAGCTTTAAATTTTCCATTTTGTTATATTACTTCAATTCAGTGTTGTTTCGCACAAAGTTAAAGGAACATGATGCGAAGTAGTTTGAATTTTAGTTGCTTGTGGGTCTACCTACTCTTGTGGAGAGTTCTGAAAAGATGCATCCTTTCCGTTGCGGGAACATCATGGGGGGGGGGGGGCAGAACCTTTCCATGGAGTCCCCCAGTCGTATCAAAAACGTACGAGTAAAGTGTACGAATGCACACCTACTGGCGATCCTAGACTAGTCCTAGAGTTACTAGTAACAGTGTGTACCCAAAAAACTAAAAAATAGTCTCGCCCAAAAAAGAAGTACTTTATATCACTGACGAAAGATACCATTCCCCTGTTCGTTGATTGGGTCAGATTCCTGGAGAGAGCCATGACCAGCAGTCATTTTGTATTTAAATATATGAAAGTGCCGATCATCACTTATGAAAACACTCCGAAAGTTAGAGGCTATGATGTGACACTATCGATCTGAACAAGAAATTTGGATGGTGCATTTGAAATAGGGTAGATGCATGCATTTCCAGAGACTGTGACGACGTAGACGCATGTATGCATTTCGTATATAGATATTTGAACTTTACATTTCACCTAATCATTATTATTTTTATTTTCAAAGTATTGTAGTCCTCAATGTCATTTGGATGACACCTGTGTATGATTTGTTATCGTGCTTTTGATGCTTTTGATGTATACTGTCAAAGGATACTTTCTTGAATGGCTAATTTGAAATCTGAAAGGATAAAGTGTATAGGATAAAAAGTAAATATATTCTATCTAATTTTAAAAAAAGACATACAAAGGGCTCGATTTACAGATACACAATGTTGTATTGTAAGTCAGCCCCATCATAAATTCTCACACTACATCTTTACAAAATTGTTTCTTACATGACATACACGTTCAAAGTGCACAATATAGTACTAATGACTGTATGTACTCCTCCAAGTAAACACCTTTGGCGGTTTTTGTGCATGGTTTATTGTATATGTGGTGCATATACAATGTTTTTACTTTGTTGATTTTCTCCCTTTCGAATTATTGTCTCTATAATATATAAATATGAAAAAATACCATTTTCATTCACACCTTTTGCCGGGAAAATGGTTTTCTCTTCTTCTTCTCGAAGCATCATGTTTTTAGGTTCCAAACAAATCAGGTTCCGAATCTTGTGACTGTGATTGTTGCGTAGGCGTTGCGGTCGTTGCAGAAGGTTTTTTAGTTTGTGCTACAGGTCTCATTAGACGTCCAATAGCCAACAATTGTTGCCATACATTTTCAGGTGTACCTGAACAATCCAAGTTGACAATGGGTACATGTTGTTCACGTAACCATTCCATAGTTTTATCATGATACTTATGATATACTCGTAATCGTCGCAAGGCTGTATCAATATTATCATCCGAACGTTGGGTGGAAGAGGATTCACGTCCACGTTTAATGATCCGTTCCATCAAGATGGTATCATCACATTCTAAATGCAATGCCAATTCGGGTACACCCATCAAGTCCACAAGGTCGGAAGCATTTTCCAAGGACCGGGGAAATCCATCTAATATAATACGTTTGCCAGGATGGGATCGCATACGACGTCTCATCAAGGTAACCATGACAGCACTTGATACTAATTCACCACGTGCCATAATGGCCGCCACCTCCCGTCCCAAGGGTGTGTCACGTTCAACTTCATCGCGTAATAAGTCACCAGAACTTAAATGTACAACACCACATTGAGATGCAAGACGGTCGCATAAGAGTCCCTTTCCTGATCCAGGACCTCCAACCACTAATACGATACGTGCAGGTGAATCACCTAAAATTTGATCGGCACCTCTTAAAAATGCCTACATAGTTGAGAGGGGAAGAGAGAGAGAGAGAGAGAGAGAGAGAGAGAGAGAGAGAATTGATTGTGTACTACGTTGTTAGAAAGAGAGAGAGAGATATATCATGACAATGTCTATGGTGGATGCACAAGAGAAGGATTGAAAACGTACCTGTAATCCAATTTTACCATTTCCATTGGAATCTACAGCATCAAAAAGTCGTTGGAGTGTATCATCGTCAGGACGTTCACCGATACTGTTAAGTACGGCACGAACACCATCAATATTTAAATAAGATTCGCAATTTTCTTCTTGTTCTTTTTGATCGGCGGGGATGGCAAATTGATGATACAAATCAGCTACAGCATCTAATTCTGTATCGGCAAAGGCAGCTGATCCAGGTTTGGATGGGTCGCCGAATTTTAAATTTTGTTGTTGTGACAGCTCATCCGAGGACCATGTTTGAAAGGATCTATAATCTGAGGAAGACGAGGAAGGGGTTGATGAAGACCCGCTTCCGCCAGGTGTTGTACTACTCAATGACCGTTGAAAAGTAACGACCCTTGAAGTGATGGCAAACTGATGGCTGCTGCCGGAGGAGGAGGAAGAAGCAACTGCTCTTCGTAAGGCTGTCCCCAAGACACGCTTGGATACACTACTACTGCTCAACATAATTATAATCCGCTCTTGTTAGTAGTTCGGTAGTTCTATTGTTTCTTTCTTGCTACCGTACTTTGTTTGATGTGAGTCTTTTTACTTCGGAGGACAACAGAAATAAGTAAAATTACTGTAAAATTATATGATGAAGCACGAACTAATTACTAGGTATTCTGCGACTCCACATCACACCCACACAAAATGCAAGCACTTACACGCAAAATACAAAACTCCAATCATGGGTTTGTGTCGTGCTTCTCGCTCTTTTTTTTCATTTTTTGTCTTGGGTTCGATTGTTGAGTACTGATTGTACATGGTATTTACGAGATAAATATCGTTGATAAATACCAGACGCGTAAATAGACGCGTCGATACACCACCGCATAGTGACGCACAAGTTGCAGGCATTTAGCGATACAGTTGCGTTGGTTTTGCTCGGAACTTTACCGGTTGGCCACATTACTCAGCAAAGAGATTCTTCTACAGCGTTCTACAAGACTCCAATGTACTGACAGTCAGTTCTTCCGATATTCTCGCGTTCTACTCTCCGGAAGAATGGCCCACATGAATTAGAAACATTCCGAATCTACCAGGTAACCGTTGAGATAATAAACGTTATTTAAGCGTTAAATTAAAAAAAATATAGCTGTATTCATTGGTGACGTGTCAAAAAATCGGATCTTTACTCGCGATGCTTTGCGCAGGTGACACCCAACCATATGTCACTGATTTTTTCACAGTTTTTTTCTCCTCCCGTACGCGGTAGGACCTAGTAGTGTTCGTCTTTGGTTCGTGTGTAAAAAAGTCCTTTCGAACTTTGCTTTCACTTTGGCACCGAACGACGCCTGCCAAAAGAACGAACGAATGGTATCCTTGGACTTTTTTCTTTCTTTCTCACACCCAGGCTACCCGCTGCTGTGCACTCGAAACGAAACGACATCTACACAAACACAAGGAAGTCGTACGTAGAACTCTAGGAACTGTGCTCAATTGGCGTTGCCTACCTATTTATAAAAACAATCAGTTGTTAACTTTTGCTGCCAATCAAGGACCCGAGGCTCCCACGGTACTTCTCAACGATACACGAATATTATTTGGTGTCAAACAGTATTTAACAGAAAATGAAACATTCAACGCAACTCAAGAATCAGTACCATTTTTTCGCATCTTACAATGTTAGTTTATTGCTACTATTATTGGCAACTACAACGAGAAAAACAATAACAACAAAATGGACGAGTCATCAGAATCATGTGGAACAACACCACTTAGGAGCAGTCACCTATCTAGGTTTAGCAGCAGCAGAAGCAGCTTCTACAAACCATCCTTCTACTAGAAGAAGGACTTCTTCTTCTTCTGTCACATCTCATCGTCGACGTACAACTACTCGTAATAGTTATCACCCCAATCGTCAAATCCTTGACCACAATAATAACAACAGTGATGATGATGATGATGATGATGATGATGATTATGTAAATACAGAAAGTGAGAATGCTAGTAGTGTTGTAGATAATGATGATGATTTGATGAATACAGTTGGTTTATTTGAATTTGAAGATGAACAAGAAGATGATATTATTTCAGCATTAGCACAAGCAGACAGCAGTAAGAATAATGACATTGATGATGATGACGACGATGATGCCGATGCATACTCATTACTCTCTAAAAAGAAAAAGTTAAAAAGAAGAGGACAAGAGAAACAATATCAACATCAACGTACTAATACACGAAAGTCTTATGGTACCAATAGTCGTAGTTTCAGTACTGGTTCAAAAAGACGATCTACCAAAACAAAACGATCTTCTAAGACTAGGAGTAATAAGAAAAAGAAGCATACTAGTAACGTAGACAATATTGCGTATCCTAGTGGATGCAATAATGATGGTAATGATCAAGCCGATACTAGTAATCTCGCAGCGACAAAATCACTGTCAATGCCATTCAGAGACGAAGCACAACAACAAAGTAAGCAAATTGACACTAGTATGAATATAAAAGGAAATAATCTTCAAAAGCAGCAGTCATCAATGACATCGGCATCCATTCCAGAGTCTTCAAAACGACCTACTGCCGCGGCTGCAACTGCTACACGCACAAAAGTAGTCCACGAAGAAAAAGAAAATAATAATGAGAGTATCTTGTCCAAGACAATGGAACAACAACAAAGTCCAACATCAGTTGACATTTCATCCTCAACTGCAGGCACCATCAAAACTGAAAGACCAACAACAACAACAGCAATAGAAACAAGTACAAGTACTGCTACCCCAGCTAGAAAGCCATTCTTTCCAACTGACAGTCATACTACAAGCACATCGCATCAACAGCAAAAGGAGAGGCATCCTTCACACCCATCATCTATACAGTACACAAAACTACCGCAGGTATCTTCGACTGAAGCTTTTACTCCCTCGTCGTCATCTTTTTCCACTATTCAACGCTCATATGGCATACCACAACAGTCTAGTACTACTGGTCCTAGCGGTCATTCACAAGTAAGGGCAAGGGCAACAACAGCACCATCGTCACCCACTGCTACTACAACCACTAATGCTGTAACAACGACTTCTGCTGGCAGTGGCATTGCAGCACAGTCTACAGCTGCACCTACTAGTAGCAGTAGGAGACCAGCTCGACTACAACAACAGCATCCATACTCGCCCCCGCCTGCAACTGCTGCTGTTGCTGCAGCTGCTGCGGTTGCACAACAACAGCAGCAACAACAAGTTCGACAACTTATTCCTGCTACATCTACAACACCATGGGTACGCCAGTTCTTATCGACAAGACCAAAGGATGCACTGTTACCAATTCCACGTGAATATTTGTCAGATGGATTCAATTTAGTCCAATTAGCACCAATTGTAGAACGTTTGGCCATGATAGAAGCAAGTAAAGGTGGAAGAAGTACTAAAAATAATAATGGTGTTGCTGCTGCCACTTCGGCACCCGGTGTTGCTGCTACTACTACTAGTACAACCAGTACAAAGTCGTCCTCTTTTCCATTCTACAAAAATGCATTACGACTTATATTGATGGAAGAAGATAATGTATCTGCACCACCATATATTCAACGGGCAGCGGAAGCATTGTATTTATTAGTACATGCAAGATACATTATTTCACCTCGTGGACTTGATATGGTTCGACGTGTCTTAAAAAGTTCAAAATCTATGGAACCTGTCTTTGGACGTTGTCCAAGATCTGGATGTCGTGGTATGCCACTGTTGCCAATGGGTGAAACAGATGATTATGATTTTTCAACGAGTCCTATGACAAGAGCTAAACGATATTGTTGTTGTTGTGGAGAGGTAAGTTTTCTTTGAAATCTGATAGTTGTGCGTCGGGAATACAATCAAGTTCAACAAGATGGTCAATTTGCTAATTTTTTTTTGCCAATGTTTCGTCTGCGTCTGTGCGTCTCGATAATATTAAACATAGAAATTCTTCATGTGGGATTCTAAGATTGACGGATGTGCTTGGGGTCCATCATTTTGTCACTTGTTTCTCATGACCTACGGAGAAGAAGTGTTTCCAGAACTTGTAACAATACGAACTGCAGAAGAATTTGTTCCAAAATCGGAAAGGACTGTTACACCAACAGTGTTTGGTTTTCGATTACATCCCACAGCAAAGGTAAGATACCCAACTAGAGAGGCATCTTATCATCCACCATCACAAATACAACAGCATGCTCGACAAGCTGCTACCCCCACAGCTGCCACAACTTCTGTTCAACAACAGCGATGAGATTTCTTGTTTCTGCAGAGACTACATGTGAGTGCATTGTGAGAATTGTTTCTCATGGCTATGCAGTAAGCACTGCACTCTAAACTCAGCACAGTAATGTAACCTATAGATGCCAACATTTTAAAATATCTTGGTTCAAAGATTTTTAAATCTGATAACTTAAAAGTGCAGGGTACCAAATTTCATTAATTCTTTAAGTCAACCCTGGCGTTCTTGTAATGCAGAACAAACCATTCAAAGGTTGCTTACTCTAAGTTTCGTGAATCACGATGTATTATGTATATTGTATGTATTCTTATTCAAAAAATATGGATATGTGCAGTAGTAGTACATGTATATTGTATGTATCCTCTAGAGACCGGCATCAAATAATATGGAGTTAAGTTTTTAAACTTTTCGGTTTTTCGGCTTTGATTTTGATTTTAATAAACAATGACAAAATTTCTTCTCTATAGCTAGAAGATCCCATTGTTTATAATCATCTAATATTTTCTTTTGATTTTGATTTTCATTTTAACAAACAATGACAAAATTTCTTCTCTATTGCTAGAAGATAGCCCATTGTTTATTATAATCTAGTGTTTTCTTCCTGCTGTTCTAAATATATTGGGCTATGTCTGGTGTGTTGCGGATTCTAAAAGTGACCCCTTAATTCATCTTGACGATCGAAAATGTAATGTTGTAAAATGTTCTTCCCGTGCTATGTATATATTCATACAAAAAGTTATAAAGGAATAAATAGTTTGCGGCATTCATGAGAATGGACAAACCATAAGCACTCAAGAAATATGCAATGGTCCTTGAAATGAAATAAAAATCGAGCTTATACCTCTAGTACACTGTTCACCCACCAAGCGACAGAGAGCCACTTCTTTACAAGGTACCTGGATCAAACGATAGTTCAACACCTTTCCCTTGAAGCCCAAGGCTATTAAAGTTGCTCTGCACTGAAAAACAGTAAGGTCGTATTAATCGCACTTCTTGTTTCCCTGTTGCTGTAGCGGGCTTAGCTGGGTCTAAATAAGTCTGTAAGTAATTCAAACGATTCGTCATCTATATTTGCCGATAAGTCTCCAAGGTGAGAATAAAGACCAGCGACATGTTGCCTCCGCAATGTAGTTTGATCCCCCTCCTTGGTCTCATTTTGTAGGACCAAAGCTTGATCGACCGTGGCTTGAGGAACCCTGCCATTGGGATCTGAAGGGTTAGGAAGTGTGGCATCAGAATTTAAAACTTCATGAACACGAGGTATGTTACCCAGGTATGCACTTCCAGATTGAACTACTGATAAAACATCTTGGTCGGGGCTTGTCAGAGCAGCTGGGTGTTTGGAAGAATTCAAGATAGCAGCATGCCCAAAATCATCGCTGTCTGAAGAAACAGGCAATGAGGCTGATGAAGATGCGGTTTCAGATATAGAAACACGCCCGGATCTCCTCATAAATTCCTCCATGGAGTTTGCAGGGGGGGCACTGTAATCCCAACGGACGGCATCACTAAAGTCCAGAGTAGAACGATCAGGCAAAGAATCTCCAGCCTGACCGGCAGCATTGGCGATTTGCTTGGATTTTCCATCATTCCATATGGCAAGCTCTCGACGATAGCGTTCTGTTTCGATTTGTGCCCGTTCCTCGAAAAACTTTTTCTTTTCCGGTTCTAGATTTTTCCACTTCGAGGCGACTCTCTTTGTAAGACTGCGGAAGCCAATCTTTCCATGTGGTTTGGGGTAATGTTTCCCGCTCTTTTCAGAAATTGACTTGGTAGAATGCTCGTCGGCAGAATTTTGTGCTTCTGCCACATCGCCCTTCACTACCATGTTTCTTTCATACTGAAAGAATAGGTTGTAGGCAGAGAGGGGTCTCTTAGGTTTATCCTTTGGCTTTTTCCATCGTCTTTTCGGATTCCTGGTTGTACTCTGTTCTTGATCCTCATCGTCCGATGTGTACTGTCGCTTTCGTTCCATCATCTGTCCAATGCGCTTTTCCGTCAAACACTTTACTTGATATGCTATACCAAGTTACAGGTATTGACAAATATTTTGTTAGTCTACAAATAATACGATCTAATACAAAAATTGCATGTGAATATAGTTGGTTCTTGATTTTTGGAGGCAAATCGGGATAGTGAGGCTCACTAGACCTACGGCGACAACCGAGTCCTCCTACTCCTAATACTTCGTAATTACACTGTGTCAATTGGTCGAAGTGTAAAACACCTTCAAGGGTACTCGAACTGTAAGTTCAATGTTGTTTGTAACAATAGATAACTAACCAACTACATACCTGATATATGTGTTGTACAGAGAAGAAGATACTTTATAAGTCGGATAATAGACAGTTACACGATTAGCCGCTTTCCTAAGTATGTATCTCAATAAGTGATTGGTACACACAGTGTATCCCTCGTGTTCTTTTTCATATCTCCGGAAATCTTGCACACTTACGTGAAAAACAGTCGGTTAACTAGAGCCAAAATTGTACGAGGTAAAATTCCAGATCCGTTCTGTACTGTTGTTCGCTTCGCTTTGCAGGCATCTATTTTTTTCCAGTGAGGCGAATTTTCTCTCAGTCCACAATCCGGAGCAACTTTCTGTCACTTTGTCCTTAAGTAGCTGGTAAATCCCATCATTATTTTCTTTTGCATTGAACCAAGCATCGAGAGAGAACAGCAAAGAACATATAGAGTACTTTTTCAATAAAACATGTAGTCCTAAATAAGGTCCGAAAAATAAAATAAAGCATTTTTACACAACATGACATCTTTCCACAACTTTTCCTTGATTTTATATATTCTGAAGAAGCGTTTTTCTTGTGTCAGAGTCGGAACCAATCGATACTTGCAGTAGACTACTACAAAAAGATAACACAGCGAGACATTCTGATTAGCCAATTTTCTCCCTTAATTGATTATGTGGCCAGCTTTGGCCAGTATTATTAATAAATGTCTCTTTTTAAAAACATACGGATACCAGGTAAAGTTACTGTACGCAATTTCCATGTTGGAAGAGACAAATGGTGCACTACGCCAGTACAGAAGACATACTTTGTATCATACTGAATGTCATTTTTGGGTCAGAGTATGTTCATGGGGAAACTCTTGAACGAGGGCCAAAGTAGCCTTCTCTCTAGAGAGCTCGGTAAGTTTCGAACAAGGCTTCATGGGAGGCCAGAAAGCCACGGTGATCAAAAAATTGCCTCTGTGCAATGCTTGTGTAGACTTAGTACAAAAGCTTAATCAAAGTAATCAAAAACCCAAAATGGTCCTACCCTATGTCCTTTTTTCCACTCTCCCTCCAATGCATCAGAATTCTATTTTTGTGTAGGGAAAGTACTACTGGTCACGCATCTTTTTTTTGTCGCAGCAGCAAGCAAAGAAAAAGTTGTTGCAACAATGATGAAAATGACAATGAACAGCAATAAAAAGACAGTCTTTCAGAAAGGTAGGTAAGCCAATTTGACAAATAGTAATTTACTTTATTGTTAATGACATATCTTTTTTGCTTACCAAATTTTTCATAAATCCAAAGAGCATTTGCTCATTTCTTTCAACAGCTCTCTCATGCAGAAGCATGCTGGTACTCTGTCACAAAATTGTCCAAAGCAACACCCACATTATCCAGCCTTTTGAATACCTCTGAAGACAAGACAA
>WKLE02002296.1:0-14438 GCA_014885115.2 Asterionellopsis glacialis
TCAAGATTTGGTACTATTATCCTTTGCAGTATGAATGGGTATGTTTCTATACCAAATTTAATCCTACTACACCTGAAATAGCTGTTATCATGGTAAATGACTGAATACCATGAAATACCATGAAGTGTCAGCCTTTGGGATGGCACGTACAAAAGTTGCAATTTATTGTTGTAGCCCTGTGATCCAGTGGCAGTTTTTTTTACAACATATTAGTATAGATAGTAATGATAAAGAACATATAAAAATTGTCACCTACCTATTGACATGCCCATGAGTTATTCGTTGTCATTCACAAAAATGCGGTCAATTCTTTTCATCATTTCATTGTCCTTATCAGCAAAAATCCTTCTGTAGCACCTAGCAGGTATTGTTCGTGAAGTTGATTTTGCTGCATTGGAGGGAGACTGGTGGGGACCACAGACCAAATTATCCACTTGACTAGCTGGACTCAACTTATGTACTGGTTCTACACAAGCATTGCATGAAGGGTCAAAACTAAACTCAGTGGCCATCAGTTGGCAAAAGACCACTGTTGAGGAATTGTTAGCTTTCAAGTAGTCTGTCTAACTTATGCAGTACGATCTAGGACCTATTATACAGGTAAGATGTACAATAGAGTCTGTTGCTAGCTAGAGAGTGAAAAAAAAGGTTTGCACTCTGTACAGACAGTCAGTTCAAGATATGAATAGTTTTATGTATGAATACTAAGACTACCAGTACATGTGTAGAATACCAAGATTATAAACTAGTCTCAGTACCTGTACAACTATAAGCTCATACTTAGGCCCAGAGACATGACACACTTCCAACAGGCCTGGAATCACCAAGAAGTGTAGTCAACTTCTTCAGAGACCTTTTGCCAGACCCTTGTGATGATGAAACACAAGATGATCTAGAGAACAAAAATGTGAATGCCTCAAATGCCAATATTGTTAAGGATGATGTTGTTGAGGAACCAATTCAATGCCCAATGACTCTACCTACAGTGACACCACAACATGTTGCACCTGATACTGTATCAAGACATGAAAAACCTCTTAGATGCAGCCAAGAGCAGATGGAGCATATTAAAAAATACCAGCAATTGTGATGAATTTTACAAGGATTGGACAAATGTGTTCTTGAAAAAACTCAGAGCTGGTCCCAACAATAAAAAATATCAAGCATCTGACTTTTATGTAAAAAAAGCATGGTATGGATACCCCATCTATAAATAGATATGGACATGTGCATTCCTGTCCAACCTGTGGCACAAACAAATTTGTGAATGCAGCTAATTACTGGTGGGTCAACTTTCCTCTAATTTGCTTCACAATGTTTGGGCATGCATATCTGGATACTGTAAGGTATCCTTGTTCAAAATGCAACAAACAATTTAGGGCAACAAATTTGAAATCAATAGCATTAGATAGGACAGGAGGTGTAAGGGCAAAATTTTGAATCTACATGCTGAATAGATGTGCTGTAGATGAGAATTTGTTCTACCACATCATTGAGAATCATGACCAACCTGTGCAAAGGCTGCTCAAAAAATATAAAGGTGTCATTGCAAGAAAATACTTTTTGGATGTAATTGAATTTTTGTTGGCTGTCAAGATGAAACTGACAATCAATCAAAATTCCATTTTGCAACCAAGAATCAACATGACAATGGCTAATCAACAACAGCAGGAGCAACAACCCAATACAACAAGAAAGACAGCACATGCACAGAGAGCACCTTTTATATTAATTTTGAGATTGTCTTTTGTTGAAAGTAGTGTTGAAGATGACTTCCCTTTTGAAACAATACTAAAACAAAAACAAAATAAGAAAGTGGTCAATATATCTTTTTCATTAGGTCCAAAGAAGCTGCAAATGTTGATGGATTGTGGCATACATTTGGGTAGAGAATTGATAGAAGTTTATGATACATGACCAAACAAATGTTACAAGCTTGTCAAGACACAGCTTGCTGGTAAGAACATGGCAAAGGATATTATTATTAAAGGTTGGGTAGAAAGCATTAAACAGGAAATATGTAAGAGGGAAACAGCTTTTGAGAAAGTAAGAAAAGAACTCAAAGAACATGACGAGTCAGTAGAGCAGGTACCCCCTGCACCACCTGTGAACAAAGCTGAAGAAGGAGAACATACCACACCACCACCCGCTGTTGACCAGAATAATACTGTACCATCCCATTCAATGACAAAAATAAACAATGAAGTAGTTGGTGTTACACCAATTGTACTCCAAGAATGTGGAACAACAACAGTAGCAGTACCTACTACTTTACAACCAACAATTGCCCAACCAGCACCAGAAAGGATTCTTCCTAAATTTTCCAACATGTTAGATAGAAATGGTTACAATACATGATTGATGACATTCTTCATACATACTTTCTGTGGAGAAAGCCAATTATGATAAGAAAGATGCTGGGACTTTCTGTCATAATCATCAGTTTGGATGCAAATTATAAGATAGGCAAGCGGGTTGTTGTTTATAACAAAGAAAGGGGATTATTCTGACCCTGGGTTGGTTACATAACAATCTTGAATGAGCACAATCAGTGCATCTGGTGGGGCATGATCAAGAACTCAGAATCTATTGAGGAGATCAGGCCCCACCTAGTAAGGTTAAAGGCAAGATGCAAACAATCATTTTTGTTAACAACTGCTGTACAGTTAGAAATAAGTTGCAGGGAATATTTTCTGACACAAAAATCTATCTGGACTTATTTCATTGGTGGTTAGTCAGGTAGGATGAAATATTTAATGACAAGACATGTTGTGACTACTTTTACAATACCCTTGTTTCAAGTGATTAGTGATAGTTCCATCCCTCCTTTTCCTTTTCTTCTTTGTTGGTGTCAGATGTATTGAAACTCCTGCTTGAACACTGCCTGTACGCAGGTTGATTAAGTTCTGGGTCAGGGAGAATTTTCACTTCCTGTTGGCTGCTGTAGCTCTTCTGCCAAGTCATTGTAAAATTCACTCTGTGTGCATTTGGAGCCAGTTGCCTGACTCTAAGCTAACCATGTATCTATGGTGTTAATACCCAATAATGTCATGTTAACGCGCTCACTCCAGTCAGTAGTGGTTTTTAAGTTGGTCTCAAGTTTCAATGTTGCCTGATGATGACGGTTGTGCTGGTCAACAGTGGCACATGTTTTGTAGTACATCTCTGCTGCTTTAGGTTGTGGAACTTGAAGTGTAACTCTTTCAGGGTCAGCTTCTGGAACATCACTAACCTGTCTCCAACAATCATGAAAATACTCCTCTCCTTCTTGCATGGAAGATCCTGAGGCAATGAAGTACCTTTGATCTCTATCCATCCATATGAACACAAACAGAAGGAAGAGACGGCCTGTGCAATGATGAGTGCTGCCCTTGAAGGTAGTCAATTTCTGAGTAAAAATGGCAAAAGTTTCCAATTCTGGGATAATTGCATTCGCTATGTGCCAGGCTTCACGGAGACGGAATGCATTCTTGATGCCTCCTCCATTGAAAGCGCTGGCGGTAGCCAGAATACTACTAGCAGCAGTTCCTATGACTGCTTTGGTTCCTGTGACAATAATGGCAACTTGCGAGATGCTGCTACGTGCAGAGAGGCTGATCGGGATCTCACTCACCTTAACTTGCCGGTACGAATTATACCTATCCGCAAACTAATGAGGGAAAAAATATAAGCAAATCATATTCAAAGCGTAAAAGAAACTTGTCTTACATACTATAATCTATCGCTTCCCATATTCAGAATACAAAGAAGTAATCAACTCTGAGAGTCTCTTGTCATCCGGCATAATCTCCCCCCCTGACCTATGCTTCGTCTGCCCCCTGCTATTTCCTATTCTTAGAGCACTAGGAACCTTACTATTACTTGGATTCAAGCATTCGTCAGAAAGGTTTGTTTCTAGAAATGAAAATAATTTTGAAACTGCTCTATTATCATTCTCTGCAGGCAGTCCGCTCGTAAGAGCTTCGATTTGGATTACTACATCTCTAACGTATCTATCATATTTTGACCCAAACTTGAAGTGCCACGTTAAGTCGGACAATTCCTCTTGTTTCAACACGATCCTACGAAAGTTGTCTTTACCAAAGTGATAAATTACAGAACCAAAACAATCATCAAACGATCCATTCTTCAGATGCTTATGAGTTTGAACAAGATGCTCCTCACGACTGAAATAGGCATGGTACAAGATTAGGTACATTGGATCGTGAATTTGCACTGCAAAAGAAAACTTTTCCTCGTATGAGTACCACGTCTGTAGCAGCTCCTGAATGCCATCGCCCACTTTCAATGAATCAACGAGATCATGAATGATATCAATGTCTTCGATGTAGTCGTCCAGAGACACTTTCATTATCTTAGGCAAACATATACGTGTTTCTAAGAAAGGGATATGGACTTGTGAAGTATAAGCGTAAAATGAAGTGACAAAAGCATAATGCTGCGCGAAACATTTCCGAATTGATGAAAGCTCCCAATCCTCGAGTGGCCCTCGACGCTCTACCATAATTAATGCTTTCCTGATAGATTTGATTTCGTCCTTTAGGGCTTTATTAGTAATTGTCCGAGTCTCGCTTTCTAGCTCCTTAAAGGTTGAATTTGCATAATTGAAAATACGCCAAAGTTAGATTGAGGCCAAAATGATTAGTCTACATGCGCTAGATGAACTAGCGCAAAGGTATAATATTTGTAAAACTTACATGACCCCATTCTTTCAATTTGTTCGGGGGAAATCTCTTGTCTTTTTGGTATTCTGGATGAAGGGGGTTTAGATTCAGAAAACTCTCAAGATTGACAGTAAAATTTCGTTCTTGATTAGTCCATTCCGATAGAATAGGGGCGTTCCCACTCAGAAGTGCATCAATGTGCACAACAATGTGGGTGCAAAATTGCTGGTATTGTTTGCTGAAAATAGCATCCCACATGAAATCTGGAAATTGCTCTCTTTTCATAAACACATGTCTAAAGATATGCTCACCGAAAGTATTGATAACACTAGGCACATATCCAGCTGATTTGCGGTTTGCGCAGCAACTTCCCCTAATCGACTCGAACGTAGCCAGATATGTATAAGCATCTTTAAGATTCCGATCGGCATCTTTTGGCGAAAAATAAGCATGATAAAGCATAACACCCATATTGTCATTGTACGCTTTGTAAGTTCTAACATCTTTTTCATAGGATTTCCACATATGTAACAAATCTTTGAGATCATCGCCGAGTGCAAGTTGTTTTATAACAGTAGATATATTGTGTATTGTTCTGGCATACTTTTTGCAAGCATCCTTTAGGACCTTGGGATAGTGAAATCTTGTTTCGCAAAGTGGTATCCAATACTTGCGGAAGAGTTGTTCTCGTTGCAACACCCATGTAGAATGATGTTCCCACCATACAAGAATGGAATCGCACACCCATTCTTCAATAGGTCCTCGTTTTTGGACTTTTAGTAAAATTTCTTGCATAGTAGTTAGCTCATGTAAATGAACTGTATCCCCAAGTGACCATATATTTTCTTGGACATGGCCTGGACGAGTCTGTATCGCACAAGAGGAGAAAGAAAATGATAGGCAGAGAGAGATCTTAGTATTAGTGATCATAGAGCCAACTGGAACGACTAATCAAATTTAAAGATGATCCCTCGTCGTTTCTTTTTGCGCTACTTACTTTATCCCATATTTCAAGCTTGTCGGGATTGAAGTTTTCGTATTTTTTATGCTTTGGATCAGTGGGACTAAATATCACACACCCATTCTCCTCTAGGTACGATGTTCCTATATTTACTTTGGATCTTCGTGAACTCCTGCTACTTGTGCTGTTTCGGCGGGTGGCGAACTCAGATGACATGTTGGTTAGATTGCAATTGTATCAATGGTTGCTTTTATGAACTGGTTGGTTCGATGAACGATTTTTAGGAGATCTTACACCGTATGTTCCCCTGGACTATCCTGTGATATGCCAGGATATTGAGAAGCTTATTATTGAACTTGAACTGTATAAAGCGCTAGCTAGCACTCGATGTCAAACCGAATTTTGTTGTGCTATATATTATGATATTTAAGTTCGTCAACTTGCTGTTGCTTTCTTCAGTTTTCTCCAACTTTCTCTAGAGAGATACCTTCC
This sequence comes from Asterionellopsis glacialis, assembly GCA_014885115.2. Taxonomy (NCBI): domain Eukaryota; phylum Bacillariophyta; class Plagiogrammaphyceae; order Rhaphoneidales; family Asterionellopsidaceae; genus Asterionellopsis; species Asterionellopsis glacialis. Next base: position 6,118 of record WKLE02002296.1, read on the forward strand.
GCCGGTAGAGAATTCTTGTTTTTTGGTTCATTCTGACGTACTGTACCTGTACCATGTACATGATTAGTAGATTGTACCCGTCTTATTTATCAGTAATTTGTTCTTGGAAGCTTCTCTGAAAACCGGATGGTTCTGGCTTTTTTTATTTTTTACTAAGTAAGAACTGCGTATATTATTGTTCTTGTAGTATGTACCTTGTAAGGTGTTACCTGGTACGATAGTCCTGCCGTAGGAACATACCAGGTATTCTCTGATTTAGGGCAGTATTATTTAGTCGCAGCTAGTCGTATCTAGTCGTAGTGATATAAAGGTTCTGGAGGAGAGTACCTGGTACCTGTACGTTTCAAGATCGTAGACGATTGGTAAATCGGGCCTATAGAAAAAACACCTTTGTGTACTGTACATCAATAATTTATCTAAGTTTAAATAGTACTGTTACTTGATAGGTACAGAACAGTAAAGTACAGTTGCCTGGTACATATTATAATCTGTCGAAGTTTCCTTTGTCAGTCTACTTTATTAGGTTCCACGATTATTTCGGAACACATAGGACTACTCAGTAGGTCCTAAGATCCTATCAGGTCCCTGGTACGCAGGACGTAGAGTCCTACCAGATAGGACCTTCAGCAGGTCGTGAAAGAATGATGAAAGCGAGAACAACAAAATTATTGACTCCAAGAATCTCGTCCCGAACTGCTACCACGTACAACAAGTACTCTAGAGAGAGGGTCCTACGAGAGGTACAGGTACCTTTCGTGTCAAATAAGTTTCTTTCTACCAGAAACCCGTTTAAATGTCCATACACAATTTTTTCGTAGAATCAGTGTACCTGTACACTTCATCAGCTCCTAAGTAATGTAATTCTACTTGAGAGCGAACGTAGAATCCTACGAGTTGATGCACCAGATGGAACATAAAACTCTCACATTTTTTTTTATGAAAATTACGTAAAGTGGTAACAGGAGTATTTATTTTATTATTTTTATTAGTCCATATCAGACTCATTGTCAATTACATCATCATCACCAGTTTCCTGGTCATCCATGTCTATATTGATTATTATATTTTGGTCATAATCTACGGACGTGAGATCAACAATTGTTGATCTCATAGAAAAGCTTCCCTGTGTGTTCCTCCACAAGCCTATTACCACCTTCATCCTTTGCAATTGACTGTGTGATGATATGTGGAATTGACATTTTTGATCTGAATTTATTTAACGCACAATCTTGGTGGGATCTTTTTTGTGTCTAACATGATGCTTTTAATGTCCAACTAAGATCAAACATCTAGCTGAGCAGTTGTATTCAATCGTATGCCCATTATTTACCGTTGGATCAGTTTGTATCACAACAGGAGTGAATCAACCAAGATTCCAACTATTTCACTTTTAGAACTAAAACAAACTTAATTTAGCTCACTCTTTTCTGATAACGACTTTTGTAACACCTTTACAAACTTGGTCATTGCATGTTGTATACATCCTATACAACCTATCACACAGATCCACAAGAGCCCATTCAGGTAGATTGTCAACACAACTTGAATTATCACATGCTTCCTCTGCACCAAGTATTTTAGTGTGATTTTTTTTTAAACCCTAGTCCAGCAACAATTGTTGTAACTAGATCGCAATCAAGAAGGATGGCTGATAACCCTCCTAACCCGCCTGTGCAAACCGCAGTTCCTTTTTCATTAGTACCAGGACTAGCTGTTGCTGGCCCGCTCAACTTTGCATATAAGAACCACATCAAGATGCTTGATAACACAACCAAGTCTTTAATGCCCTTATTGGATCTCCAAGGCAAAAGCATGCATGTCTTCATAGGACAAATCCGTGATCGCTCAAATTTATATGGCTGGACAGACATTTTGACCATCCCTGTAACAAGAGCCGGTATCACCAAAAACTGCAACCTCTTGGATCACTATGGGGAAATTATGATTCCTGATGTGTGTCAACATGCACTCAGTACTTGGATCAATGCAAACAATTGCAACTCCCAAAATTCCTTCATGTTATTTACCTTACTTTTAAGGAATCACTTTCAGCAGAAGCCCTAGCCATAATCCAAAACATGCAGGAGCAGTACTACATTTCTGGAAAAGCCAATAGACCTACCTTATTGAAGGTAATCATTTCAAAGGCACATGTGGACACCAGGGCAACTTCCACTGTAATTTGCATGAATTTATTTTCTCTCGACACGTACATTTTGAAGATAAATTGCAACATTTTGACCTTCAACAAATATGTTCGTGCTCAAGTGTATGCTTTGGCAGCACAAGGGGAACAAACTCAGGATCTCCTTGTTAACCTTTTTGAGGCTTATTTTGTGGTGGCAGACTGTGCAGTCAAAAGTTACATTGAACAACATCAGAATGCTTATGATGATGGTGAACAAGGCTGAAAACAAGCACAAGGCTCTAGTTGAACGCGATCAGTGGAATGAGAAATCCAAAGAAGAAGAGCAGATTGTTGCTTTAAATGCTGAGCTAAAGGAGGTCAGCAAGAAACTCAAGCTTGCAAGCAAGTACACAAAGAAAGATACTAAGAAAGGCGGCAACAAGAAGGACAACAAGAAAGGTGATGGGAAGAAGAAGGAGGCAACTTGGAAAACCAAGGCCCCTACTGGAAAGCAACCCAAAACCAAGAAGATTGAAGGGGTAACCTGGCATTGGTGCCACCACTATTCTCTCTGATGGAATGCTGTCTCAAAGACAAGAAAACTTCAGATTCAAAATCTGATTCTGGTGATTCTAAATCTGCCAACAAGTCCATCTCCTTTGCAAACAAAGTGGAAATCAAAACAGACTTGGATTTAGAAGAGGAATGACTTCTGAGCTGAGGTATGCTATCTAGTACTCTTGGCTTGCTGTGGTGACGATGGGAAGCAATATGCATGTATTTTATGGTCCTAAATCTGCTGATTTTAACCTACAGCATGTATGCTCTCCACATCCGCCTTGTCAGTGAGTTGGATGATTGTCACTTGTGGAGGTGCTTCAACAGGTGCCTAATGATTATTTCAAAACTGTTTGTTTGTTGGGTCAAGTCCAACATTCCCAAAGTAACTCGCTCCCAAATTTATCATCCATTCTCTCCTCAAAAACATTCCATGTCAAACAACCATACATTTTGTCAATATGCCATTTGCATACGCCTATTTTATTGACTCTAAATGCATCCATTGGAGACAGACGCAACTGGAGAACATTCTCTCCTAGCACTACCAGTCAAGCTTTCCAGTCTTCTGCTCACAAACAACCAGCTTCCAGTTTTGACATGGATTCTTTCAGAATTCTGGTGGATAACTGTACCACAAGATCCATTACTAATGACTCAGCAGATTTTATAGACCCAGTGAAGGTCAAGGGTTGTCTCAAAGGGGTGGCTGGCTCTATGCCAGTCACCAATAAAGGCACTGTACGATGGTATATCAAAGATGACCAAAGGTCAGTACACAAAATGTTGTCACCTAATACTTTATTTGTCCCTTCTGCTCCAGAACGCTTATTGTCCCCACAACATTGGGCTCAAGCACATCACAAACTTGGAGACACTCCTGATGGCACCATTGCCATCACCTACTCTGAACAAGTAGATCTTCAATGGGATCGGCAACAACTTTGCTGCACTATCACTCTAGATCCCAAAACAAATGTTGCAACACATTGGCAATGGTTCGTAGAAGAATTTGCACCCAAAATACGCTATATAAAAGGCGAACATAATATATTTGCAGACGCGCTTCCCTGCCTTGATCTAATCAATACTGACATGGAAGCTGTTCCAGAATGCTATATCACTAATGAATATGCACTATGCTGACAACAATATTGAAAAGTGATAGGAAAATGGAGTAGAGTTTGTTAGAGTGAATAAATTATGAGCTATTTTAACTAGTCTCTAAAAATATCCGACAATCCACCGATTTGTCTTCTTGACCTACTTTCAGTACAGGATCCTATGTCCAATCTACTTAGAGTTCAGTTCTAACAGAGTTTGGTTCTACCATGTGACTCAAACTCCCTGAGGCAGCCAATGAGAGTTGGCGTGTCACCGTGTCCCAGTGTGATGAATCATGCTTCTGGGTTGTGCTGCTGTGGAGTGGATTTTGATGCGCTTTGTTTGTGATGTCAGCGTTCACATGTACGCGGCACATCACTGCACATTCTCATCTGTCCTTGTTCAATGATATCATCACATCATCTCGTCTGTCCTTATCCATGATGTCATCATTTCATGGTACATCTGTACTATGGTTGATTTACATCATCACGACTCGCCTACTTGCACAGCTGTTAGTTGGTTTGTTAGGTTTGTCCTTGCAGGCTGGCTTGTCCTTAGTCTTAGGGCCTGATGGATCATGTATTGCATCCATAACTTCCATACATTCCAGAAATTCCAAAAATGCTGGTAGGCCTTTGTCCTGAGGGTCAAATCCCTGGCGTGTCATCTCCTTGCTCCAAGTAGCAATGATTCCAAACTCAAGAAATTTAAGTAGCTCCTTGTTAGAAAGCTTGGAGTTTTTGTTTGCTCCTGGGAACTTCTCTAAGTAGCCATTGAGCATATGGAGAGCAGCCTGGTACTCTTTGGACATGAGCTCACGTGGCTTCCTGAGGAACCAGTGCATGTAGCATTTCTGCTTCATAATCACCTTAAGTGAAAAAAATGCTTATTAAGGTCTTCACTGACCAGCTTGAAGTGTTCCACCATTTCACTTCCATGTTTGGTGGCTGCAGCATAAGCAGGCTTAGGCCTTTGCCACATAGGAAAATATGGGCCATTGAATAGTGTGCTGGTCCATTAGTAATCTGCTGTCCATGAATCACTTGGTCTAGATTGTTGAGCCAATCCAGTTACTCCTTCCTAGGAAATCCATGTTCAAAGTACCGGAACTCCATAGTGAATTTCTCCTCAGAGTTTTTTTTGCGTACTTTGGCTTAATCAGCTTCTGTTCTTCTGTACTCAGAATTTTCAGCAGGATAGCTAAGAGGCAGTGGGTAGCTCCAACCATTGCCATAGTTGGGAATAATGACCTTCATGGTGAATTGATAGAGTGGAAATTGTAGATGTTAGATACTTACTCCTTTTCACATGGAGTGTTAACACTATGCACTATGCTGACAACAATTATGAAAAGGGAGTAGACTTTGTTAGAGCAAATAAATTGTGAGATATTTTAACTAGTACTAAAAAACACTTGCGAATCTGCTGGTTGGTCTTTGACACCTATTTCATGTATAGGATCCTACAGACAGTCTACTTAGAGTTTGCATCCGGCAAAGTTTGGTTTTACCATGTGAACCAATCTCCCCAAGGCAGCCAATGAATGCCCGCTGGATCACCTGTTTGGTGTTATGGCTGGAACATGACGCTTCACAACTGGAGTCGTGCTGCTGCAGAGTGTCACCACACATGCTTTGCCTGTGATGTCATCTCATCTTGGATGTGGTGGGTTAAAAAAAAAATTGCCCAAACTCCAACCACAATTTTTTCTAGAATCCACTTTGTAAAACCAAGTGCAAGTAAAAAATTTCCATATTATATAAACTTTTTCTCAACAAGAATCCACTCTGTAAAACCAAGTGCAAGTCAAAAATTTCCATATCTTATAAACCCTTATGAATGCAGGCCTGATGAATTAATTCACAACCTAATGCAAAATAGAAAAGGCTCATAACTCATAACCCATTGAACACCAGGATAAATAGACAAGCCAAGATACACAACTGACAAGAGAAACTTGAGAAAAATTGAAAAAAAAATCACTTAACGAACCCAATTTGTATAGGTTTCTACACTGACAACTTGACACAAAAAATTGAAAAGAAAATTTTCATCAAATGAACAGTAACACAAACACCAATAAAATTGAACAGAGTCAAATTACAATTTCATATGCTGACAAGCTTCCATCCAAACAAATTAACTTTTTTAACATAAAACCAAACCACAAAATAATTGCAAAGATTGACAAAAATGAAAATGAAATTTGTTATCAATAAATGACTCATTTACTTCACTGCTTAACTATGACGTTCAATATTACACGGTAAACACATCATGCAACATGAATATCTCTTCCAACAACAAAATACAAAAATATTATGCCTTCACTAAAAAAAGGGTTGACTGCTGCCATTATATCAAGTTCTGAATTTGTACATTTTTGGTCATACTATTCATTACAATAACCTGGAAATTTATACTTCTGCAAAGGAAATGCTCATCCAAACACTGCACTGCTCCCCATGCAATCAAACCATGGCATTTTTATCCTCGCCAATGGCACCAATGTCAGTCAAACATTTGATGTTGTTGCATCACCATTTCTTGAGAATCCATTTTCCCTAAGTAGAGCCATCCACACCTGAACATCACTTTTAGTCATAAATCAGTTGAGTTACATTGGATTGAGGCATCCACTGGGTCCCTCCCCTGGTGGACAAGGTTGTTGCAGCACATATTGCAGGAGCACAGTGCCAATTCATCAAGATTCCGTCCACTTGATAGGAAGTGAGTGATAATGTTGTTGGGAGGAGGGGGGGGCTGTATGTAAGATGTGATGTCAAAACTACTGATTGTCCTGAATTACGGGTGCATTGAGTGTGTCTATATAACATAAACAGGCATTTATTGTGACCATTTTTATGGATATCTGCTGACTTCTCTTGCATAGAAGTTGGTACGGATCTACCCAAAAAAATAATTGATTGAAGAAAACCAGTTGCATCAAAATTCCTGTCACAGCCATCCAATCAAAGTTTCACATAATTTTTCTTAAATATTTTTTTTTGGTTACGTCACATGAGCAAGTTTTTTCCAGTAAAAAATTCCCTACAAGTACCAGGTACTGGTATGGTACCAGGTACAATAATAGGTACGCACTATTCACCACTCTCTTTTTTTCTCTTGTTGTTTTTTGTAGGATGGACGGTGCGTTCCACCGTGCAAATCAAACACACTACTCTGCATCCTTGCACACCATATCAACAATGGTGGAACAACACACTGTAGCAACATAGCCAAGCACTTTTATGTAGCCTTGCTGCTTCCATGCATTTAATATTACTATCAATCCATGCTGGTGAGTTGTTGTGTTTTAAAAATGTCTTGTGCACTAATTTGGGGCATTGTTGTGCTGCATTCGACAAAACTGTTTTTTTTTGTTATTTCGAGTTTTTGTGAATGCAGCCAATGCCTTTTTATTGAAAACATTTTTTGTTTCTCTAACTACTCCACTGTTCCATTCTTTTAAATATTTGTTTACATACAGGACTAGTTATGAATAAATGTGACAAAGCTATTGAATGATGAAAGGTGGATTGTTGTCAGTAGAATTCGGATATTATTTGACAAATTGTAAAAAGAGATGCAATTGAATTCTTCTTATTTTATAAAATATCTGATATCTTACATCATTCTACAATCAGCTAATATCAATGAAAGGTTAGAAAGTAGAAGATAGTGTGATATGTGAGGGCGAACTCCTGCATTTGAAATGTTTAATATGTACTTCCATAGAGTTGAAAAAAATAAGATTTTTTAGTTTGGAACACTAATTCTGTAAAAAACACAACAATCAAACCATTCAAATACCTGTTTTTTTTATGATCTGTTTCTATTAAAAAAAAATAATAATTCAACAAAAAAGTTATTATTACAAATAGGTGGTGCTTACTTGAACTATTGGAATCAATGTAACAAAAAAATAACAACATGTCTTTTTAGAGTTTATGTGCCAAACAAAAGAAACAACAATCAACCTAAATGAAAGTTTTGAAGCCAAAATATGTTTATAGTTTAATTTCCTACTTGCCCTTTTGCTATGCCTTTGTTGTGCAATTTGTTGATTGTTGTCATGGGCACACTACATGCTTTTTTTGGAGCACCATCATCTTAGTTAATTTGTGGTTTTTCCGACTTGTGAAAATACGTAAAATAGTGATGTAAATTTTTAACCAACAGTTCTCTATGACCTTTACCCTTTGTGTCAAATGAAAATGTAAGTACCAAAAGTCTACAGTAATGACCCCATATGTACAATTGTGTATAAGTGGTACATGACAAAACAATCATCCTAAGTAATGTAACTTTTAGCAAGTTACTTATGGGGTACATGTAGAACAATACTAACTTTCTACACAAAACTCAAGGATTTCTGCTCACGTTTTCAATGAAAAGTATGCAAACATAAATGGTGCATGCAACAGGTTCAACTAAAGTTTAAAATGGTTATTCTATCATTTCTTCATCAGTTTCATCCTCCTCAACTATGGTTATCTCATTTTGATTCAACCAGTTGTTTTTAAGA
>WKLE02002297.1:0-20110 GCA_014885115.2 Asterionellopsis glacialis
AAGGCAAACAATCCCAAAATAACATTATGGCGAAACGTAGCTTTTCCTCAGCAACCTCAGCAACAGCTCCAGCGTTTACAAAAGAGGATGAAGCTCGTGAAATTGCAGAGTTGACTGCTGAAGAACGGGATGCCATTTGTGCAGATTTGATGGGATCGAATGGTATCGACAATGATGTTGATGATGACGTTTTGCAATCCATGGACGAAAGATTTATCGAAGAAATGGATAAACTCACTTGTGACGAAAAACGAGCTTACGTACAAGCGAAGGAAATCAGTCCGTTGGTTGTTGCAGCAGAAAGCGATCCAGCCCGTTTCTTACGTGCTGTTGATAACTATGATCCAGAAGCGGCAGCAAAACTCATGGCACTTTACTGGGAAAAACGTGTGGAAATATTCGGGCAAGATCGTGCCTTTCTTCCCATGACATTATGTGGTGCTTTGAGGGATGATCTTGATACGGCATTTGCTATCCAAAATCGTTTTCGAATCTTGCCACAAGACAACCATGGAAGGACTGTATTGTGTGTGGACCGGACTGACGCGAGTGTAGACTTTAGTGATAGAATGCCTATGGTGAGTTCAAACATGAGTACAAACATTCACGCTCAAAGTTTTTCTTGCTTTTGTCAGGATGATTTATGTCTTGAATACAGTGATACTTCATGTTTATTGCTAATCTCTTTTTCCATGTGGTGTTATTACTATATTCGCTCAAAATTGAAAGATCCGTGTATGGTGGTATGTACTGCACGTAGCACTTGAACAGAAATCGACACAACTCAAGGGGTTGGTAATAATATGGGCATATAAACGTCGTCAAATCAAAAACTTTGATCGAATACGCGCCAAGAAAATGGTCAATACGCTGAAGGAATGGTTACCTGTCAAAGTTAAGAGTAATCATGTACTTACTACGGCTATCTTGCTTAACACATTGGGGCCAATCATTCAAGTTTTCTTTGGACCTAGTCTTCGAAGAAGATTTATTTTTCATGACATCACCAAATTAAAAGAAGTACTGGAATCTCTGAAATTATATGGTATCGACAAACAAAACATACCAATATCTATTGGAGGAGAATATGCCGGTAACGATTCCTGGCTAGAGCATCGTTTGTATATGGAAGAACAGGCCAACGAAGGCATTTCAACAGGTCTATTTTAAAACAGAAGAGAGCGATTTTGAAGAGATGCATAGTAGGAATATATGTATACCTTTAAGAGATGTATATACGTAAACAGCAGTATTTTCTATGCATATCGTCTTATTTTGTTAGAAAGAGTCCTCTAGTGAACAACACTGATCTACAAACATTACCGGCAGACATAGACAATCAAAGATGGCCACGCCGACTACCAGTAACAGGTACAATGGCAAGTAAACATCAAGGGTAGACTAATGAGAATATAATGGATATGTCACACAAAGTTGGCCTGCTGATTTTTCCAAAGGGATAGTTTAGGTGGTCAAATTACAAGTTTTCAGAGTACACGGGCAGATAATCTTTGTGATATTTCTTGAGCTACCTTCTCACGCCATTATCAAGAGGTATATCTAATTATGTGTCAACAACACAGCGTTCAATCGCGAGTTCTTTTCTTTGTATAGAATACTCTACTTCCTTTCGCCACAAATAATGCTTCGGTAGTCTGCAGTATACTATAATGTGTAGGAAATTTCAATGCAATTTCTCTCAGGAGATCCAAGTTCGAATATACAACAGTTCTATTGCTGAAATTCTGTTCGAATTGTTTTCTTTTTTCAAAAATTGAAATTCTTGTTGCACGTTTGCACTTTAGCACGACTGGGATTCCTCCCCTCTGTAGCTATCTTCTTCTTCGTCTCCCTCGGTTGTGTGATACAGCAACGCTAAGGAGAGAAGATGTCAATCGTGTGAGCTGTTTGCGCGAACCGCGTGAACAGAATGCGAAGCCCCGGTCATCTGTCTGCTTCTCTTCTTTTTTTCTTTCTACGAGACTTGTCATGACCAGGTGACACGCGAAATGTATAAAAAGAATTCTTCGCAGCGGGAGTGTCTGGTGATGATGTGCATTTTTCTTTTGTTCCTTTGGGTTGTCTACGACGGACGTTGACACGACCGAAATCATCCGAACCAAACGCAAAGTGTACAGAAAACAAGAATCTTCTTGTACACTTCTGCCTTTTGAAGTATTTCATCACGATTTAATGCTAAATCACGGACCATGCTGTCTTCTACTTTCCATCGCATGTCTTCAAGGGCACTGAAAAAGGCAGGAGTTCGAAAGCTATCTCACGTTGGATCATTGTCAACACTTTTTAACCCGACAGAGGAGCATCGAGCTTTACGAGATATGCTTCGAACGTTTGTTGCAAATGAGGTAAGTCTTGAACCCTTTGGAACGTCAAGTCGTGGCTGGTATATGACAGTTAATATTTTATATCATTCCTCTCAAAATGCACCATTCGTGATAGTAAATGATTCAAGTAATAAATCGTAGGCATCGTAATATTGGAATGAGGGTACTACAGCCCTGTTTCTTTCGAAAGCCATCGTGTACCGTTGTAAATTTTGATACGATACAAAATTTATTACATCTCTTCCAACGCACTTTTCAATGTTACGATTTCCACCATGAGAAATAAAATCAAGCCTCACTCTTCTCGTCCCTCTAATTCATTGTTATCAACAACCTTGTCAGGTCGAACCTCAAGCACAAGAACACAATCGTACCGAGACATTCAATCTTCCTCTCTTTCAAAAGCTAGGGACAGTAACTCCAGATGGTCTAGGTCTTTTGGGACTGACAGTTCCCGAAGAATACAATGGGACGAATTTCATCGATGCCACTGCAGTAGCGATCGTCCACGAAGAGATGGCATATTCCGATCCCGCATTTTGCCTATCCTATCTGGCCCATTCATTACTCTTTATCAACAATTTAGCCGTAAACGGTAGTCATGAACAAAAGTTACAATTTCTACCAGAAGCTTGCGATGGATCCAAAATTGGGGGAATGTGTATGAGTGAACCCAATGCTGGAACCGATGTATTGGGTATGAAAACAAATGCAATCTACGATGAATCTCAAAAGGGATGGATATTGAACGGCACAAAAATGTGGATTACTAATGGTACTATAACAGGAGAAGATACTGGTGATATATTTCTGGTATATGCTAGGACTGGGGAGGGCAAATCCGACATTACACAATTCGTTGTAGAGAAGGGTATGGAAGGATTTACTCTTGGACAAAAGATTGAAGATAAACTTGGGATGAGAGCTTCCAACACGGCAGAGCTTGTGTTTGAGAATGTTTTAATCCCCTCGGATACGCACGTTGTGGGTAAAGTAAATGAAGCTACACTTTGCATGATGCGTAATCTTGAGATTGAGCGGTTAGGCCTGGCTGCTATGGGGATAGGTATTGCTCGTAGGTGTGTTGATGAAATGAAACAATATGCTGGCGACCGCAAGGCTTTCAACGCACGAGATTTGTATGACTTTGGTCAGATTCAACGTCATATTGCAGAAAGTTATGCAGATTATATGGCAGGTCGTTGTTATGTATATGGCGTGGCGAATAGTTTGGATCTTATGACTTATGGGAATGGTTTGGATGCAGATGGAACTAAACTTTACTGTGCACAAATGTCAAAACTTGTCGCAGACCGTGCCATTCAAGTAATGGGCGGCTTTGGGTATGTCGGCGAATACACAGTAGAAAGATTGTGGAGGGATGCTAAACTACTGGAAATTGGTGGAGGTACTAATGAAAGCCATCATAAGAATATGTCACGAGATCTCCGCAAAATGGGTGGAAATCTATTGGATTAGATTTCATGATTCGAAAAAGGAAGACGATTTCTCGGATTATCATGAAACAACAACTTTAGAAAATAGCAATTCTATTTTAAAAACTATAGACAAACAGAGGCAACATTATGGTTTTTATTTTAGCGAACCAATGCCCTGTTGTGAAACAGCTTTTGAAGATTGGAATGCACCATTAGGAGGTAAGCCAACAGATGTTTCACTTTTATCACACATCCAGCCCGCTAATCGGCTTTGAGTAAAACAATGAGAAAACAAGTCGGGTGTGAGTATGTTTTATTTGGAGCTTTCTTAGTTTGTGCGAATGAAAAAAATAGAAAGTGCAGAACAGAGGGCAGGAACTTGACTTACCGGCCACTCTCCCAAGCTCCTGCAATGGATGAGTCAAGCAACCAATCACCACAGGCACCAACACCAAATTCTCCATCATAAATAAAACCAGCATTGGCATCTTCCTTGTTTTCACCAGTAGCTGTAGACCAAGTATTCAAAGGTACCGCTGCACCCCAAAGTTGGAGTCTACTATCGAGAACAACGTTTGCTCCAGGATCTGCATCTTCTGGACCACGTAGTGAACCAGGCTCCATACAGAGTGACCTTTCAATAGCACTTAACAGCAAGCCGGTCACTTCTGTTACCAATTCATCAGGCAGGTTTTCTTGTGGTCCCTTATACTTTTTCCCAAACTTTGCAGACGATAAAACAGTCCAAATTTCAACATCATCTTTTTCATTGGGATGTTTTCGTGTTTGACATGTTAAGAATCGTAACGTTGGTTCATTTTTAACAAAGCCACTCATGAATTTGTCATTGTTGAGACTCTTGGCAATGGGGGACGATTTCTTGTCAACAGCAATTGTTAAAGAATAAATGGAATTCAGTGTCATACGCTTTCCACCCCAAGCTGGAACAGACGGAGAAAAGTTGGTTCGTAACAAGGAATGTAAATCTCTGGCTGGAGTTTTCGACATGAGACGATCAGCACATTTTCCGTTGTGAGCAATCACAAGTCGATCAAATGCACCAAGATTTTTTCCATTCGCCTTGACTTTCCATTTTCCATCACGTTCATACCGTACACCGTTATTGGGTGAAACCCAAACATCTTGTTCTACTGGGAAAGCCTTACCACTTGCCATTGATGTGGGGATAGATCCCATCCCTTTAGCACCATAATACATATTTCCAGAACTCTTTAATGGTTTGAGTCGGAATGCTTCCTGCCCATCTTTTTTGTTTGTTACAATGTCACACACACTTCCCTCTGGAAATTGTCGTAGAATTCCTTGCGCTTCCCATGCATCAACTTGGTTTTGAAATTCTTCAAACCCCTTCAGTTGCTTCGGTACAGTAATGATCTGAGCAGCATGATCAATAACAGATGTATCTAAGATTCTATGTTTGTCGCTTGGGTCCTTGGGCATATCTCCTGGTAAACGAGATGAACATCTCCCACCTGGACGTAATCGACCAGTATCAAATACTGTAGGATCAAATTTTCCCGATGATGACAAAGCTGTCGCGCAAGACAAACCTGCGATTCCACCTCCAATAACTGCTACTGTTTCCTTTTGAGCCATATTTAACACTGTCGATGCTACCTTTCGATTTTGTGAATGTGTGTTGTACGGTCTCAGAGTAACAAATGCAGAACAACTATGACAACCGAGAAGAAGAGGAAGTACTAGTAACGGAGTTGAAAAATATTTGCTTCTTAGCGTAGGTTGATAGAAATGCTTTTGGTTTTGAAGCATTTTGCCATAAAGCTGTGTGCAGTTTATGCCGAATTCAGAGAATGCTCGTTAAATTCCACCACCTTGTGTTCTACTCTTTTGCCAACTCACTGACTTGGATGGATCTCTGAATGGGAAAGCATGCAGATAGATGTAGACGACAGATTCTCTTGTTTTTTTCAGGATCTACTAGAGAGAGAGACTTTTTCTGATGTCTGTCGTCAGAGTCGGTCGTCAGCATTACCACAGTACCGACCGCATGATCAGATGACGATGATGATAATACTGCATGTTGATGATGCGCGATCGATGGGGTCCTCGTAGTCTGCCATACGTTCGTGTTCGTAGAAGAGTGAAGAAGTTGCTCAGTCACGCTTGAAACTTGGACGGGTCACACATACCAGGTACTTAGTGGTACTGGTACCAGAGGGTACCATTTGTATCTTTAATTCTAATGAAGAGGTTTCGTGGCGGCAAGCGCGAATTCCTTCTTGTTGTTTTTGCATGCATTAAAAAAAATCTACGTCACTACCCGTACATAGGTCCTCTAGATAGCTAATTATTTGTGTGTGCATCCAATGTCTATTTAAAATTATCGGCAATAAAAAATAATAATATTAAATTAATAAAAGAGACATCCATTCGGAAATTATTAGGTCCGACGAGTACACTGAGTTAATTAGTATTATTTCATAAGTTTCGTCATGACCTACATACAGTACTGTCTTCCTGTACCTGGTATAAGTTAAGATATCTTTCATTCATACTTATGGGCTTCGATCCCAGGGTAAATTTTGAAAAATTAAAATGTACAAACGACTCAATATTGTTATCCGAGGTACTTTATGATTGTATTAATGTATTAATATAAATATAATATAGATCATATTATACAACGGCAGATCCGGAACAACCCTCTAGAGGAAATCTGATAATAGAAGTAGCTCCATAAATAGCCTCATAACGAGAACCGCAGGTGTCAAGAGTCGTGAGTTCAGATAGAGAGTCCGCCTGTGCAGAGTTTTGGATCAGTATGCACCATACTGCAAGACTAGAAGTGGCAACGGTCCTCGTACTGACTGTACCAAAAATACCGTATCAGGTACTCAGTACTAGTGGTAATTATGCATAATAATAAAAAAATGCTGCCTCGGGAAGATTTGTTTGAGCCATTATTATCTAGCTTCATCTGTTTTGAAGTTGTCAGGTTTGAATCTTGGAACGTGTCAAAGTGTCGTTTCAGCGTTTGGCACAACAAGTTGGATTCATACAACGTTAAGATCCAAATTTTCTTTTTGTGATCGAAGTGAAGTCGTCTCACCATGAGCAGCGGGAAAGAAGAAGAAAAGATACCCGAGGACGCTCCAGAAGAAGAGCCAGACATCGAAGTCGAACAAGAACCAGAAGGGGAGACAACTAGGGCTCCTGTCGATGCTGAGGGTTACATCGAATCTATTCCCCCTCAACAGCTTCCTTCTTATTCTTCCTCTGATGACGTTGCTCAAGATGATGTACGAACCAGTACGGAGGAATCAACTTCACAAGTCCCCAAGAAATGGATATACCTTCTTGGTTGTGTCTGTGTTTTCTTTGTTGTTGTCCTTGTGATGCAAGTTGTAGTTCTTCGAACAATTATCGATGATGACGACGACAATGGCAGCTCTGATAAAAAGACGGATGCACCTATCGCACCGTCTGTGGACGAGGAAACGTCCGTTTCTCCAACTTCATCACCAACATTTTCCTTTGCATTTGCTTCCATTGCAAATAATAGAGAAGCAGAATTATTGGGACGTGTCTCCAATTGCGATGACTGTCATCAAGTCGTAACGCTTCCCTTTCGATTTAGGTGGTTCGGAAGTCGACCGACGTATGAGATAGTGGTGTATACTGATGGGTTTATTACACCATCTGAAAGAGAAATTTGGACGGGTGCAAGGGATCCTATTCCTATCGGAATGGCATATTACCCCCGTATTGCTGTTGCGCAAGAAGACTTGAGTTCTGAAAGCGGCGGGAAAATTTTGACCATGATCGACCGCGATGATGATAAACAAAGATTCATAATTTCTTGGGAGGGTGTTCGCTTTCATGTCAGTGGTGGGTATATCAATGCTCAAGCCATTCTTCATTCTGATGGTATTGTCGACCTTTGCTGGGGAGAGGCAGAAACAAAACGCAACAGTATTGCCGCTGGTGTCGAAGATGGTCGTGCGATTGTTTTCCCTGCAACTGGTGATCCCTTTGATGATAATGGTGTGACGCGTGAAGGAGAATGGCCAACAGGTCAATGTCGTAGATTTAACGTCGGTGGTGACTACGAAACTTTTGCCCCTTCGCCATCCCCAGTATACCAGTATGAGCAATACATCGAGGAACTCATTATAGAGAATTCTCCGGATTCCGGCATTGCACTTTCTAATCCAGATTCACCTCAGTACGCCGCCTGGAATTGGCTTTTAAGAAATGACTATCTTCTTTCTGAGGAGTTTAGCGAACAAAAGATTCTTGAGACTTATGCTCTCGCCACGTTCTACTATAGCACAAATGGTCAGAGGTGGCGATATTCTGATTGGTTAGAAGGACAGGAACCATGTAATTGGTTTGGGATATCTTGCTCTTGGAATTGGTGGGGCGGTGACAGCCGTATTACTAATCTATTTATGCCAAACAATAATGTTGGGGGAATGATACCTCGGGAGATTTCAATGCTTTCCAGCTTGAGTAAGTTCTAAAGTCCATCGCTACTCTCAACGATGTGATCCGAACTCCTTTTTTTAAAAAAATTTCAATATCTTCTTACATTTATTCGCACTTTATTACAGATGAGCTTTCTCTAGAATATAACGAACTTCGAGGGTCTATCCCATCAGAGATATCCTTGTTGAGTTCCCTTGGTATGTGGTGTCTCTTCTCCTTGTTGTTCTTGATACGTGATGCAAAGATTATACTCTTACCTTGTACTTTTTTTTCAAATATTTAGCGTTCGTTGAACTCAGTGGAAATAACCTGAATGGAACTATACCTGATGGTATCTGGGATGGAAGGAACTTAAGTAAGATTGTTTTCTTTCTTTTGCTTTTCATTGTGCATACTCTTTCCGGTCTTTCTGACATAAACCGACCCCCCCCATTTCTCTTTTGCTTCACACCGCGCAGCGTATTTATCATTAAATAACAACGAATTGATTGGAACAATCCCATCTGGGATTCCGCCTATATCAAATCGCATCCGTAAGTACTGCTAAGTTTTTTTAAAAAACTTGATGTATATTCCCTTTCAACACTAACATTTCCTACATATCGGCGTTTCTATAAATCAGAGTGGTTAGGCCTTGGGTATAACGTCCTCGAGGGTACAATCCCAAGCAGTATATCGGGGTTCACGAATCTAAGTAAGTTTTCAATACTCTAAAGCCCTTGTTGACATTTGAGGCATTCGGCTTTATTCTCATCAGATTTTTGTTACTCGTATTCAGTTATACTAGACCTCCAATATAATTATCTAAAGGGTCCGATTCCTACAGATCTATCGGTACTATCAGATCTTCGTAAGTTATTCTTTTCCAAAAGCACTACACACAACTCTTCTGAACGTTAGACAATATCAATGGTTCAATTCTATTGCTCACCTTGTACCCCTTTTCTAGAATATCTGAATCTCTCAGGCAATGAATTGTCCGGAACTATCCCCACACAACTTGGCAACTTGGAAATGCTTTATTATCTAGGATTGGCGTTCAACAATCTAGGAGGAGACATGCCAGAAGAATTGTGTCACCTTGACCTTGACCTCGACCTAGACGACGACTTTCATCAAAGTCTCCCTAAGATATCGGCGGACTGCGACGAAGTTTCTTGCCCATGTTGCCAGGAATGCTGCTACGGCGACGGTTACTATCAATATTGTACCAGTGTCACACAGGCACCCACAAGTATGCCAACAGGAACACCTACCATATCTCCAGCGCCCACAATTACACCGTCCCCTACTAGAACACCAGTGTCGTTCACCCGTTTGGAAAATACTCCTGGAGCAAAACGCTTAAATCGTCTTGATAACTGCGATTACTGCACTACTGTAGTCGAACTGCCATTTGCCTTTTATTGGTTTGGAAGAACACCTTTACGAAATATAACGGTTGCCACTGATGGTCTTATTGAGATATATTGGGACGATGTTTATGGATCAATCCAAGTTGCTTGGTCTGACTTGGACACAAGATATGGCGGTAGTGTATGGACGCATGAGAGTGGAGATTCTTTCATCATTTCATGGGAAAATGTAGCTTTTTACTACAACTCAGAAACTTTTATCAATGCACAAGCTATTCTAAGGCCTAATGGAGATGTTGACATTTGCTATGGTGAGGCGAAAGTACTTGGATATAGCGTTCGTTCTGCCCTTTCACAATATAGTTGGTACGATAAAGCAACGGAGATACTTGCCGAGGGACCGCTATTCGACAGCAAGGGATATACTAGTAATGGCTTATGGCCTTACAACACTTGTCAGTATTTTGGTTTTGGACTCGAACTCACTCCCAAGCCTTCACCAGCACCAACAATTACTCCTTCACCAACAATATCTGCAGCACCAACATTTTTGGGTTTTGCTAGCATTGCAAATGATCCTAATTCAGAAAGATTGATGTCAAGAGGTGATGATGATGTCAAGGATGTGAAGCTTCCCTTCACATTCAATTGGTTAGGAGATATAGCCGTCGATCGGCTGTTGGTCTCAACCAATGGACAGATCAATATTTTCAATTCGACAGACACTGGATGCTGTGCTCCCCATGCAATTTCTCTCGACAATGTCCATGCAAAAGCACGCATTGCAGTTGCACAAGCAGATTTAAAGATCGACTTTTACTCAAGGAAAACGAATATTCCAAGTTCATATCCTTGGATGGCACCCTCTCAGACACCCCACTGGAGACGACTTGAAGAGTATGAATTTGAAGAGGAAAAGGAAGAGGAAGAGAATTATTATGCTGACGATGCGTATTATCCCGACTATGGTGGCATTTGGACTTTACACACAGGTAGGTCCTTTATTATATCATGGGAAAATCTTGTATTTGTTGGTACATCAAATCCTATCAATGCACAAGCAACATTGTATAGCAATGGGGCAGTTGACATTTGTTGGGGTATAGGTGAAACACAGGGTGTCTTTAATATTGCGGCTGGACTACTTGATACCCGCATTTCTCCACCTGTGGCTTTTCCAGCCACTGGATTTCCATTCGGAGACGATGGCATTACTGTAGATGGATTCTGGCCTACAGACCAATGCCGTCAATTCAAATTTTAATGTATAAAACGCAGAAAAAAGAAAAATGCATACTTATCTTGCTTTATAAGGAAAGCAAAGTCTTTTTCTACATTGATAATCACTTTTAAGAAAGTTAAGTTTAGAAGTTTTCGTTTGACATGACAACTCAGTTTTTTAGAAATAATCATGCCCTCTATTGGAATGATGATGTGTCATCATCTTTTTCAAGAAGTTTGTCGAAGTCCTTCAAAGCATCTATTTCTTTTTTCTTTTCTAACTCCTCCATGGTCGATTTTTTGGTATCAAAGACAATATCATCCTTACTAGAACCTAATTGTTTCATGGAGGTGCCCTTTTTGGATGCTGCCTTGAGTTTTTTGGCAATTTTGCCTCCACCTCCATCCAATACTGTCTTCCACATGCGACGTATTTTGTTTCGTTGACGGATCTTATCATTTTCACTAGAGATCCAAAAGTTACGTACAATAGGAATGACATTGAATAAAATAGCATACCCCAACAACAAAGGATACGCTGATTGGACCAAACCAAAGTAGGACGGAAGCCGTACACCATACAAGGCAGCAGAAGAAAATATATTACCCAAATAAAGTGCACCAAGTAAATTCACTACACCCAATCCACCTGCTGCAAACTTTTGAAATCCAGATGCCAAACTAAATTGATATTCACGTTCTTGTAACATGCTTGGATCATCCAACATCATTTCTTTCTCTTCTTCTTCTGTCAATGCAGGGAGTGCATCTTCCAAAATGGCAAGTAAGTCCTTCTTTTCAAGTGCACCGCGAGTATTAACGCCACTACGGTTCAATATGGACTTGATATCTCTAGCTGATGCATCTGAGGGTAACCCAACACGTTTAAGCGCCATTGATCCAGAAGCAGATGATGATAGTAAGCGTTTTGAGGAGGACGCCGAAGTTTGAAGTTCAGGAAATATGTAAACAATGTCACCTTCGTCCGTGACGGTTGGTTCTCCATCAAGTGCAGTCACAATGGGTAAGACAAAATTCTACCGCCAAAAAGAATAATATGATGAAAATTTAAAGAAAAGTGTGAGATGTACCATGAGTGTGCAGTGTTGAACTTATCAATCATTTCCATTGAGACAGAGCAACGTCAAATTCGCTAATGCTCAAGTTTCCCATCCGGTTAGAGTATAGTATCATTCACTTACTTCGTCAACGTAGGCTGACTCTGTGTTAAGATCAGGCACAGGTGCATCATCACAAAAGGGTGCAAGTTGTTCAGCTGTAACAGCACCATTATTTTCTCGAATAAGATTAGCAACAAGACTGAGTCGTTTCTCGTCAAGCCCTTGATTAGGGTTTCCATCACCAAAGATATAACTAAAGGTTGATTCCAAGAACCCCATATCTTCTGGGTCACGTGCTGGTTGATCACCAGAATAGCTACCATAGTACCCATAATAGGGACGGTAATAAAAAAAGTCAAAAGGACTTGGACCCCAAAACATACCACCACCACCGCCAAACATTCCACCACCACGATCATTTCTTCTACGATCATCATCACTTGAAGACCCTTGAGAAATAAAAAAGATAGTACTAAATATAGCAAAAAGTGAAGCCAGCAACACAACACCAAATCCAACACGGATACCATAAAATAGTTTAGGCCATATATTTTTTTCAAATGTTGCCAACGCCTTGTACTTTGCAGAGTTGGAGGATAATGCACTATTTAAATTTGGTGGAAAGGTATAGATAAGTTCACCATCTGATGAAACAGCAATATCACCTCTAGATAAAGATGCCAAGGCTGTTAAATCCTTACGTGCTTGAGACAAACTTTACAACGTTAAGATAGGTAGAGAGAGTAGAGTACAACAGTACGGAAAAGGAATACAACCAAAGTCAGTAAACTTCATTACAAAACAAAACACATCATCGGCAAATAAAAGATATTTTACCTGACTCCAGCAGTTGCAGCTACATCTGATGCAATTACTTTGCCACCAGGTGATGCTTCTATAGCATCGATGACAGCTTTGGATGGAATCTTTTCCATTAAATCTTCGTAGGAAACCATTTGAAGGGTCGTGGCTGTATGTTGTCGAACCGACTCAAATTTTGGTCGCGTGAGACTATGTTTTCGTAGTGCTGCACCATTGTTGTAACCTACTTGAATCGTGGGTAACGATGATGGCATTTTTGGTATCATTCCTCCAACAAGATGATTTCTGATGGAAGAACTATGCACAAATGCACTACTAGTGATGAGACATTTTAAATATAGAAACAAAGCAAGTGCCTTATGGTAACGATGAGATGAGGACACCATCGTATTTCAATTAGAAGAAGATCGATGGTTCATGCATGTATCCCGGCAGAAGGATAAGATGTCAGGGATATCGGTGAGAGTGGTGTGCCTCATCAATCATCAAGTCACAAAATCAGAAGCAACGAAAATCTCTAGAATAGTTAGCTCTAGCTGTAGGCTAAATAGGTATATAATAAAATTTTTTGCAAATAATATGTATTTGAATAATAAATTATATATAATAAAAATGAAATAAAGATTAGTTTTGATCAATATATACATTAGCCAACGCCTCTTTTTTCGAGACACGTGTTTAACTTGTCCCGGCGAGCAAAGAACCCGCAGATGTACAAATCCTCTAGAGAGAACATGCGCTGATAGACGCAGGAAGATCTTTCCTTTTTTTCGCCATTGGCTCGCAACCGTCCGTCGTCCGTCCAAGTCGATTACCAGTAACCTGCTGACAAAAAAACCTAACCCTAATACGTAGCCGCACGAAGCCTTTTCAACTTTTGTTTTCTGAGCTACCAGTACAACACAACCAATTCATGTTGTTGAAGAACAGCGTCTCTTCTCTTTCGATACACAGAATTATTGCTACACACACTTACTATGGGATGAATAATAGCAAAGCAAGTGGAAGAAAAAGTGGACCAGGCGCAGACTTTCAAAAAATAATAAAATACTTTGATCAGAAAAAAAGGCATTCTTCTTGTTGGACCTTAATTTGAACTTTTTTTAAAGGCATAATCAATTGATTACACAAAGAGGCTTATTATTTCAATAATGACCAGAAAGAATTTTCAATGGGACAGTAGGTTTATATGACGTACAATATTCCATCCCGGACATGTATTTTAGCTGCGGTAATAAGACTAGTAAAAGTTTTTGTGCAATCTGACATGCAAATTTTATTTTTCAATATCTTTGGAGCAATCAGCCTTGCCCCGCATTTTAAGATCATACATGGATTGCACATTTTATAAAGATAAAGATAGAGCCTTGGATTGTCTATGAACAACATGTTCATGACAAGCATTCCCAGGGTTTGGACAGCAATAAGAAAACTATTAAAAAAGAAATAGAACAAGCGTTGAGTTTTGGCACACAGTACAGTCAAACCCATTTGCAGATATCATACTACGTCAATTCTGTAACGTCATTCTGTGTTGTTAAAAGAATTACCCAAGTAGTCCTTTTCATGAAGAGTTTTTGAAAGTCTACACTTTTATTTAGCACCCGGTATTGCAGGATCAGAGATGTAATTATTTTTGATACTTGCGGTTTGACAGAAAATTGCCCCCTTTTTATTTGGTGTGTTCTCATTAGGTCCTCTATAAGGAAACCTATATAAAAAAGAAGCCCCACAGACGTGGGACTGGACAACAACTTTTTTTTTTTTACGTCAGGTCGTAAAGTATTTTTTTGAAAAGAAGGATTCGCAAGGGGGCAATAATCATTCGCAAATCCGCGTCATCCAAAAAGGTTTACACCTATGGTAATTCGCCAAAAATGTACCCAACGCATGTGAGGACAAATAATGTTGTAATAAGCTCATTTTCTAGATTGTAACGAAGTGCCCTTTCAAAGTTCGTTTTCAAAAGAAGTTTTCACGAATCCACGTCATCCAACGATAGTGTACAATAAATAAATTATCTTGGACCTCTCTGTCCATTATTTGTTTTAGCAAGGACTAGTATATAAGACAAATTCAAAGGTACCTAGAAACGAATTTTATAAGAAACGATTACCAAATTCTCTGGCTTTTAAAACAGCTTCTTTATAAATATTGTAGTAAAAGCAACATCCACATTATGACAAAAAAATGTGTTCCATCAACTTATCAGAAAACGAACTATCGAATGTTAAAGGGGGTTATTTCTTGTCTGGTACGACTGAATCAAGGCAAGGCAGATACGAACATAGTTTATATTATTTCTTGTATTAGCGGATTCAAAAAGTCAGGGCAGATAAAAACATATTTTACATTATTTCTTGTATTATCAGTGTGTAGGACAGGGGAAAACGAACAAACGCTCGCTTATTATTGCAGAAAAACAACTCAGCAGCATCGCCTAAGCTTCATTTTTTTGCGGTTTTCGCAGACCAAAAGGAACAACTTTATTTTCTCTTGGAACCCTGGAAAGCTCTATGAATGCCACAAGAATGCAAATGCAAAGAAATGGAAGGGGGAGCAGATCATCGGGTGCTTTGAATACCCTGAACCAATCATTTCGACGAACGCAATCAGTTCAAAGTCTTAATCCATTGCAAGAAAATTCAAATGATAACGATGATTTATCGCTTCCGACACAAAGAATTGAGAGAAGAACCACAATGGATCATCTCGCTAGCAGCAGCAGCAGCACCATCATCATCACCACCACCACCACCAATAAAACTGATATGACTCTTGGCTTCTATCGGATGGCTGCAAGCAGACGAAGCACAATGGATTTCAGTAGAAACTTTATTCACGGTAATAATAACAACACTATGTCTAACCAGCAAAGAAAAAGACGTACAACTATGGATCATGTTGCGCCACATACAATAACAAGCGCACCCATGCGAGAGATTCCAAGAGGCTATAGCACAGGGGGGATTACAAAAGAAACTCAAGAAGGTACCATGTCGAAGCTTCGTAGAGCGATTTTTAACCAGAAAAGGATTCCGTGCAAAGATGATTTCTTAAGTTCAGAGCAACAGGCAATCATGATTAGCGGATTTGTGAAGGGACATTTAAAGGAAATTGCAAATGATAGCTCAAAATTCCGTAGATTTCAAAAATCGCTTCGTAAGAATCGCACAACTCCCACAACCTATTTGAATTCAATCTTGAGCGAATCATACTCAACAGCAGCAAAAGTTCATCAAGATGGACGACTGTGATAGTATCCTACCATTTGGATGGTAGAAGAAGAAGAAAAGAAGTAAATAAAAGAGGTAAAACAAAAAGAATTAAAAAGCTAATATATCAGCAAATCAAACGTAATTTTGAATCAAATAATGTTCAAGGAAACATTAATAGTAAACTTATATAAATTTATGATTGTTTCACGATAAAACAACATACTTTGAATAGAACTTTTTTAAAGGCGAGTTTTCGTGTGAAGTGTACTCACGAATGATCGGTCTGTCTTTTGAGGCATGGTTTGAAGGGCGCTGATGGAGTGAAAGATAGGAATCTCATACTTGAAAGGCAGAGGAAGTATTGGGACAAAATGGCGGGTTAGGTTCAGAACTCTGCCGCATTCGACAATGTGAAAAGTCTACCATTGGGGTTGTACTGTAATTGTGACAACACGTGTATTACACACTAACAAATAGTTACAGTTTTTAATTGTACAAGTCTAGGTAATCAATAAATTTGTTCCTCAAAGGACAAAACAAATCTTGGCATCAATGAAGGATGATCCCTTTCAGTTCATTCATTTCACAATATTCGCGACCTCAATGAGTGAGAGGAGGAAGAAGGAGGGAGTCTCATAAACACTCCTATATGCATATATGAATTCACCTCCATCTAATAGTGCCATTTATCGCCAGTACCTGTAATGTCATCTTCTTCACCATCTTCTTGTCCAAAATCATCCTCAAGATCTCGTAATGAATGCAGTAATACATTTTTCGGTATCCCACAAGAATCTGGTAAATTCAAAGCGCGACGTGCATTTGGTTCCAATTCATACCATTTATGTCGACCGTCTGCGCTGCACTTTTTGTTTAATATTGTAAGTTCAGCGTTACCAGGGTTTTCAGATTGTTCAAACTCTTTGACTGAAAATTGAAACCATCTCATTAAAAATAATCGTAATGTTAATCCATGTGTGATTATGACAACATTCATCTTTTCTAAATCATAATCGTTGTGTTTGTATTGATGACAATCTCTCACAAGCGTACTGATAAAGGATGAGACTCGACTATATACTGTCGTGAAAGCAATTTGATAAAGATCATGAGGCGAGTAATGAATAAGCAAAGTTAGTATCGTCCTAAAGGACATGATGTATGCACGTACCATCTAAACCAGCCTCTCCGGATGGGAAGCGATAATAAAATCGTCCAAATCGGTGTCTTTCACTTTTAGCATTAATAACTTCTTGTACATTTTGAAAGTTACCAAATTGTTGTTCTGATATTCTTGGTTCTTCACGGATACTAATAACATTATTTTCATCCACATAATTCGTGATAGTATCTAATGTTTGTCGGGTACGTTCATAGGGTGAAAAGTAAAAAACTAATTTTCCATCATCACCAACAACCTCACGGATGCGTTTCCCCGCCTCTTCTGCTTGTTGCTTACCCTTGGAGGTTAAATTAATGCACCAATCTGCTGTATCAACATAGGCTGCCTCATCAATGTTCCCGTCTGATTCACCATGCCTTAGTAATATAATGCGTTTTGGTCTAAAATCAATTCTAGAACCCTTGTATGTAGCATCCGCATGAGGAGCTGTTGTTGCTGGTGCTGTTGCTGGTGCATTTGAACTATTCCACCTAGCAGTAACAACACATGGATCATCAGGAGACTGCATGGTTCTTGATGGTTTAATTCCAGACAAACGCGGTTGTAGACAAATTTTTTTGTGAATTGCTTCAGATACTTTCCGAATTAGTTGTTGGCGCATGGTTATTCTGCTTTTTGCTTTCAGAACAAGAAGTAGCAATGTAAGCAATCTTCGTCAGGTTTGTTGAGCCGCTATGCCGCGCGGTTCTCGTTTTGAAGAACAACAACGCTGAGAAATGAGAAAACAGAAAAAAAAAACAGTTCGAAGGAACAGTGCAAATGCAGGCGGTGTTGTGTTTAGTTTTTGGTCCTACAAGAGTTCCAGTAGGTTTCTACCGGTAGGTTAAAGAGACACCCAAACGTCACAAGTTCTATTGCTACAGAGATAGATAGAGAGTATTCCAAGCTAGTATTCCATACCTGGGGTACGACGAAAAAAACGAGGGAAACATTTTCGATGAGAAGAGCCTGTAGACTTTGTACCACTACAGCCGTAGGAAAACAGTTGTCAAACTTACTCACCAGCATGCCAATCAAGATGCGAAGCCTGTTTCAGCTTCAAGCAAGCCAAGCTTGAAAGCTTCGCCGGTGCGTACCAGTATCTGGTAAGGTATGTGCCTGGTAACTGGTACATAACTGGTATAATACCAGGTACTACATTTTAGAATTCATGACGATAAAATGACGTCATTTTGATTATCCTGCAAAGACGTCGGTCCGTCCATTGTTTGTCCTCTTTCCACATCCCCTTCACACAGGCCAAGAAAACAAAGCAAGTTCAAAACCATCACTTTTGTTCTTTCCTGTTTTTTGCAGTTTCTTGTGATACAAAAAGTAGAATAATAATATTGACAATGGGCAAGCGTGGAAATCGTTCACGAAAGCGAAAGCAGAAACAGCAGCAGCAACAGAATGATTCCACAAAGAAAGAAGTATTTGCCGATGAACGTCATAACGAAGAAACGCAGGAGAACGACGATTCATCTTCACCCTCATCATCCTCATCATTAGGTTTAACAGTCACATTGGAAGGTGATGAACCATTTATGATTCCTTCACCTTTAACACCTGAAACTTGGAGGAATGAAGATGGTCCAACACAACATGCATGGACCTATATAGAAAAGAAAAGGAGAGACCGGTCATGGTCATCACCCACATCTATTCAAAGACTTTCATGGCCACTTTTAATGATACCATGCACACAAGAAACAAAACAAAATTACAATTTGCATAAACCACCTGATATTATTGGTATCGCACCTACAGGTAGTGGTAAAACCTTAAGTTATGGTCTTCCAATCATTGCTAGAGCGCACGAACAGTTGTTGTCATCAACATCATCATTGTTAGATAAAAAGTCTGTCGTAAATTGTTTAGTTTTAGTCCCCACAAGAGAACTTGCAACTCAAGTAGCAAAAGAAATGACAACTGTATGTAAAGCATTCCAAACTCGTAAACAAATGAAAGTCCTGGCTATATATGGTGGTGTTCCGAAAGAAGAACAATTGGCATCATTTAAGAACAACTCTAAACCACAACTTTTGTTTGTTGCTGGTACACCAGGAAGGCTTTTAGATCTTATGAAAGGTGACGACGACGACGAGAATGAAAGTGAATTTGAAACGGAGACAACGAGTGTTCTTCCAATCTTCCATGGTATCAAATTTATAGTTTTTGATGAAGCAGACCGCTTGGCGAATAATACAGATATTGCAAATCAAGTTGATTCTATCTTGACTTTCATTCGAGTTATGCAACTGCAATGTGAAAGTTCAATTGACAACGACGACGAGGGGGGCGCCAATTCCATGATTATTTCTTGTTTATATTCCGCTACGTATCCAGAAAGTGTTACAGAAAAATGGAATACATGGCTTTCCAACCCTAAAGTATGCATGAAAGTTGATACCTTTAGTGTCGGTAGTGGAGAGGCAGATACGGCCTCTACCGACACTCCAACGAAAGCTATAGATTCGGGGAAGGACTCCACTGAAGCTGCAATGAATGATAATGCCGATGCTAATGAAAATATGAATGCCGACAAATCCGAGAAAGACAATTTAAAACGAAACCGTCAGGTAGATTTGTCTCAAATACCTTCTCATGTAACTCAAACACTTCATGTTTGTTCTGGTCATAAAAAGCCAAAGAAATTAATAACAACATTGAACAAAATAAAAAAGGAAGAAAAGCAAAAACAACACAAACAGCAAAATCAAGGACGACGGCGACGTCAAGGACTTTGTATAGTCTTCTTTGCTCGTATCAAAACATTACAATACATCAGTTCACTTTTAGTAAAAGATGGATTTAAATGTACAGAAATCCATAGTCAAATGAATCAACAACAACGTGAACGATCACTTTTAAATTTTAAGGCCGGCAAAATCACTATTTTACTAGCAACTGATATTGCTGCAAGAGGTATACATGTTAACAATGTCGAATATGTG
>WKLE02002309.1:8770-18989 GCA_014885115.2 Asterionellopsis glacialis
GACTACTAGCATGGATAAAAGACAGCCACCCTGGCTGGACTCAATTGGATGACCTTTGAAATAAACTACAAGAATTAGTGGTATTACATTCTGACAAATACGTTAGCTGTGAACTTGATTTGCGTTCTTGATGTACATGGATTGGAAAAGGACCCAATGCAATCTTTATCTGGGTGATTGGCATTACCTGCAGCTTAGGTTATGTTCAAGGATATATGCATTACTGAAGGGACTCTCAAAGAAGGATCAAATTCTGGACAGCTAGAAACACATTCAGATCATTCCTTTCAACCCCATTCTGGGTCTCATTTCCAATGCTGAATTAACCCAACTTGCAATTGATCATGACAATCTCATGACACAATTAAGGAAAAAGTCCTTAGTTGGATTTGCCAAAATTACTGTTCCTCAGTCCATCAAAGAAATGCAATAACATGTAGAAACTAGAGCAACTTATATGCTACAAGAATTTCTTTTGACTCAAAAGAGCTCCAGCAATACTCAATTATTTCACTCAGTCAAAAGTTGTGGAAAAAATTGTTCTCTAGTAATCTACAGAGAGCACTTTCAGACAGAAGTGGACAATTTTTCCACTCTTCTTCAACCAAAAATGGAAGCAATGTTTAAATCCAAATTTATTTCAGCATATTTTGGAGCAATTCAAAGCCATCTAGATGAAATTGATATCACTGATGACAACTCCGCTATCTCCAATCTCCACCTTTAGTGCAGCTGAAACATACTACCAAAGTATAAAGTCTGTATCAACATTGGGAGTCTCATTTACATCAGAAACTAAAACTACCGATTCGATTGCATCTAGTATTCAATCAGGAAACTACAGACCCAGAAAAAGACTTCAATCCATAACACTGGGCTATGGTGATGACGTTTCCTCTCTTGGATTGGCATCTGCTCCAGCAAAGAACACATGGGCATCACCTCCCAATAATAATCAAACCAGGACTCCTCAAATGAATGATGCAGTTGATGATGCCTCATCAGTAGCAACACTCAAATCAGAAATACAGTGATGGTTTGACAATTTGAAAAAGGAATCCAAGAATGAATGGGAGAAAAGTCTTCAAAAATTTAACACTCTTAATGACAAACTAACCAACATCACCAAAAGTAATGAAAGCTTACAACAAATGCTCAATAGTATTCAGGAAAACCACAAGCAAGCATTGGAAGATCAACACTCTATGTTCAAAGGCCTCATCAAACATAATCTCAAAGATATAGTCAACCCAACAATTCCAATTACATCAAATAACCTCACAGGAATCCCCACTCTGTAAGCAACAGAAAACAAAGAAGTCATATGTCAATATTGTAGATAGCCCAGAAGTTCCATTAGTAACTTGCCATTCAAACTTCATATCACAATTAAACCAACAAACAGACACTACATATTCACAACCACACAGAGAAAACAATGCAATGGCATTGCGTATTTTCTTAATCAACATAAATGGCATATATATAACACCAACAAAATTAAATGACATATTTATTACAGCAAAAGCACTGGAGGCTGGAGTAATCAGTCTTGCTGAAACAAATGTTGACTGGAAAAAAGGATATCTCCAATACAAATATACATACACACTTAAGAACCTATGTAAACAATCCAAAAACTTCAGCAATTGGAAGACATCTAAGACCACATTCTCAACATCCCAGATTCCATCAGCTTCTGACATATAGAGAGGAGGGACAATCACAACATCCATAGGAAATGCAAGCATGTTTTCCAATGTACCAACCCAAGATGGAGAGAAGGTTTTCTTACCCAAGTACTAAATCTTATGGCAGTTCTGCAAAGGAAGCATACATACAAGCTAATTTTATCAACCTTACAAAAGAACCTAATCAAGTGGTCAAGGGGGGGGGGGTGCTGGAATTTCCACCTCTTCCTATGAATCCTAAAAATTATGATTATACCTTACAGGAGGCTATAGTAGAACAAATAGCCATAGGATGGGATCATATACTCAAAGGATGGATTTCTACCAAGTGGGCATAGGCTCAAGATGAATACTATGAACCTATGAGTATGCGCTATGCCGCTAGTGTTGGCGGCGGCACAACACAACAATCAGACAATCAACACACAAAAGAAAAGAAGACTTTTATTTGGTGATGAAAATTATTATCTTGTTTAAAGATCTAGTTTTATGCTGGAGAAATCCAGCAATTTAGTAAGAAGTAAATATTCAGGAAATTTTAGTAAGTGGTAATTTCTTATGAGTCCATCTGCTTGCCCATGCATCAATCATCTATCCTCAAGAGTGTCCTACAGGGAGTGTACTTCAGAGTAAACAGGATGATAAGATTGACCAAAAATACAACAATGGTTTATCATGGAGCAAAGTAGTGATCCAAGGACTGCATCAAATTGCATTCACTACATGGAAATTTTGAAATCAAGACATCTATGGACATAACAAGAAAGAGGAAGAAGAAATACAACTGAATAATATGAAAGCAAAAGTAAGGAGAGAATATTACAGGAGACATAGCTTTCCAGCAAAAATTCAATGGCAGTACTTTACTAGAACAGTGAGCAATAGGGTTAATGATTCCATGCACATGTTGAGAGCCTGGTACACAAATCTACAGATGGCATTAATATCTATGGATGAAAGACCTTTTCCAGCAACTGGAATTGGATAACAATTTTAGGACACCTCTAATGTCTCTTTATACAAAAGAGATCTGTAACAAACACAGGTGCACCTGGTTACCCATCTGGCATGATTAGGACTGCACAAAACTGATTATTTTATTAGCACTTGGTAGTTTAATAACTGTTAGAGTTTATTTATATATAAGGATACCTTACAGTATCCAGGTAGGCATGACCAGACATTGTATTGCATATTAAAGGAAAATTGACCCACCAGTAATTAGCTACATTTACAAATTTGTTTGTCCCACAGGTTGGACAACAAGGAACATGCCCATCTATCAATAGATGGGGTATCCATACCATGCTTTTTTATATAAAAATCTGCAGCTCTCTATTTTTTCTTGTTGGGCCCAACTCAGATTTGTTTTAAGCAAATATTAGTCCAATCTTTGTAAAATTCATCACATAGACCAGTATCAATCTTACTCCTGTTTTTTTTATATGATCCATCTGCTCCTTGCTGCATCTTAAAGCTTTGTCCTGTCTTGGTACAGTAGCTGGAGGAACATGCTCAATCACAAATGTAGCTTGAGGTGTTGGTTGTTGAATTTGTTCTTCAACAACATCCTCCTCCACAATATTAGCATTCATAGCATTGACATTTTCTTCAAAATTCTCTTATTCATCTTCCACCTCAGGGTTAGGAAGGAGGTCCCTGAAAAATTAATCTTGGTGATTCTAGACCTGGTGGAAGTGCATTTTTTTGCTGTATCTCTTAAGCAGCATACCTGTTTCATTCAGAAAAAAATGCCTTTCACCATCTTCAATTGTCTGATGATTAAACAAAATGGATGGTGGAAGGTGTGGTGGTGGCACCTGGTATGTGCTTGGTTGTGCTATTGTCTCTTGTCATGAGTGGTGCATTCTTTGTGCATAATAAAATAGTGAAAAATTTGTTTTTCTTCTTTTTCTTGTGTTTTTAGTGGCTTTTGGAGAGTTTTAGCAATCGCTAAGTAATACACATACTACTAGTGATCCATAAAAATAAGATTGCAGTTTCACCTGTAATGTACAGTATCGCACAAAACACAGATACTGGGGAGGTTGATTGTTGTGAAGTTGGAATGGCTGTCTCTTCATTTGGTAGAGTTGAGAGTGCCCGAGAGCAGTGTTGTGCTGATCTGTTTGTGTGTATGGTACTCTTGGCTATATTTTTTTACTTCGCAATAAAGTATAACTCGATTGAAAAGCTATATATTTTTTACTTCAGAATAAAGTATGTCTCAATTCACACATATTTTTTTTACTCCGTAATAAAGTATGGCTCAATTGAAAAGCTATATTTTTTTTACTTTGGAATAAAGAGTACTGTAATTCAATTCACACTGCCAACTGAACCCTGCGTATGGCAGGACGGAAAAACATGAGGATACCCGGAAGTCATACGTCAGAATACCCTGACAAATAATCGGTACACCATACCGCCAGGTACGCACGTAGCACCAAGCAATAGAGATTTAACAGCCAACCTACATACAATAAACAATAGCAGCCTCTTTAGCACCAACACAGCCTTACGTAAATACTACCCACCAACTACCAACCAAACTTCTTCTCCTTACACGTTTAGACTACCAGGAATCACACGATACAGGGGTAATCATTGATCTTTACTGGATCCGGCAAATCATTGATTTTTACCTGTTTCAAACGAGATTTCCCAATTAAATCTAGCGAATCACGTACTTTACCAGTTTTAAATTGAACAGGCCTTATTCACGACAGTTTACTGGTTTTTTTTCCTCAGTAGTGTTCAGCTTATCACATACTTTACCTAAAATAAGAGCTAGGTAAACAACAATGATGGCCCCTGTACTGCCGAATTACCGAACGGCAGAGAAGTAGCTCTACTGTCTATGATTATTTAAGATACAGAGAGTGCGTACGTGTTATCTTTGCGTAGAAAAGTACCTGGTACTAGTAACAATTTGTACCAGGTAAGACTCATACCTGGTACTGGCCTGAGTGATACGTGAGACAAGAACGCAATTTTCTTCTCCAAGGTAGTTTGTTGGTAAACAGAATTTCTTTTATATAAAATAATAAATATTTGTTTCACCCTCGCGTCATCAAATATCGTTACCTGAGACAAAAACGCAATTTTCTTCTCATTTCTTCTCCAAGATTTGTTGGTTATCAGAATTACTTTAATGAATATCTGTTTAACCCCTCACGTCAGCAAATACCAGGTATAGAGGTACCTCTACGTTGTAGAATTCTACGTGGTACTAAAAAATTATACTGATACAGGTACAGGTACATACTGAGAATCTTTGGACGGATCCGAATTTGGGAAAAGATCCATGCTCTTCAAACCTTCTGGAACTCATAAAATTAACAAAATGACAGCAACAATCCTTGAAAGTAACATTGTTGACACTGGCGCTTCAAAATCTTCTACGGAAGAACGTCTACCTTTACCGACCGAGCGTGCTCTTAATAACGCACCCGGACAGGGATGGCTTGTCCCCACGACGGTCAAGAGTTCCAACATTCCAGAAGCTGGTAATGGAAGGTATGTCAAATCAGTCAGCAACGACGCAAACGGAATGATTGTCTTTGAAGGAATTCCAATACGTCTCTAGAGATGAGTCACATTTTGCCCCTTTCTTATCTAACAATCTTTATTATGATTAAAAATTCTGTCAGATTTGCAAATGTGGACATCCCCAAGGGAACCATCATCATGAGCAA
The DNA here is from genome assembly GCA_014885115.2 of Asterionellopsis glacialis. NCBI lineage: Eukaryota > Bacillariophyta > Plagiogrammaphyceae > Rhaphoneidales > Asterionellopsidaceae > Asterionellopsis > Asterionellopsis glacialis. The sequence continues at coordinate 14,160 of WKLE02002309.1, forward strand.
ACCGATGGTCCAAATGTCTGACGTTACGTCGGTCCTCAACATCGCCGCCGATGAGGTTGTCATCTTCAAGAACAAGGAAGAACTCGAGAGATTCCTCAAGCTCTATGAAACCGAGGGAAAGCAATCCCGTAAGGATGTCTTTGAATACATGACGCACTACATTTTTTCCCTTTCCACAAGTGATGGTGTCACGTTGAATTTCTCATCTGCGGCTGTGAACCACGGAGATCCCGGAACGACTGAGAACACGCGCAGTTACGAGGAAGGTGGAAAGCACTTGTTCAAGACGGTGGCCGATGTGAAAGCCGGTGACGAACTTCTTGTTGACTACAGACACTATGACTTCAATCAAACTGGTAAGTTCTGGCTTGAATTTTGCAAGGAGGAAGGGGTCGATGATTTGTTTACACACATGGATTAAACGGTTGGCGGAACTTATTAACAACTGAGTGTTTCATACACAGAAAGTTATGGTTATTGGCAAGATCAAGGTACAAAAGTGTATTTGTATTGTAGTGTCTAATATTTTAAGAGAACAGTTTTGGAGAACTAATAAGCATTATAGGTAGTCGTCCGTATGTTTTTTTGTAACGAAATGTTAGGCGATGATTGAGTTCATTTTTTGAATTAGGCGAGTGAGATATTAGTTCCAAAATCTGTGCTCAAGGGACTTATTGCTTGTATTTACGCAGTGGCAACTCTTGATAACACACAAAAATTGGGAAGTGGTTGGGTTCCTTTCGTTGCTGATCGGAAGATAGCCAGTTCCAAATCGGTGCACAATGGGCTTTTTATTTGTATTTTCGCACAAAAAGTAGTTTAGGGATAATAATTGGTTCCTTACGTCGGAAGACAGCCCTGCTCGTATCAAACACAAAATTGGGGGGATTATTCGATTCCTTACATTGCTGATCGGAAGACAGTTGGTTGAAGGAGGTTGGTTGTTATCTTAAAGTAAAAAAACCAAGAAACGGGCTAAATTTAGCTATTTTCGCGGAACAACGCATGAAGTCCTTTACGACTGAATTAGGAAGGCATAAACAATGCATGGACAATCGGCAGTTTGTGGTGATTCATTTAACTGAAGACAACAGACCTTTCCAAAAATCAATAATAAAGATCCAGTACAAGTAGCAAGACAGCCTTCTGCGGCACATTCAACATCCAGTACATGCCCCAAAATGAAGAAGGATGATACTTCAGTACCAGAATTCTCACTGAAGCCTACGCACACCAAGGACCCTGTGGACAGCAATGTGTTATTCGGTCGAAAAGATTCCTACAACAGCAGACCCCAAGACGATTCGCCCCTACCCACGTCAGCCCTTCCATATATTTATAATGAGCAGAGTGTTCCACTATCTCGGTCAGTTGTATCCACATCTATTTCTCCCCCAATGGAGTCAGGCATTGGTAGTGATTCTGAAGATAATGTAGAGGTCCTATCTACGCACATGAGAGAGCAAAAAAGGAAAAGAAGCTGCCATTGCCATCTGCCTCTGACATGATTCGTGAAGCATCCGTGCATGCACACGACATCAGCAGTAGCAACAACAATAGTTCCTCTGGGACAACGAATCAGCAAAATTTGCCAAAACGTTGGCGCAGATCAAATAATAATCGTCACTTCAAATAGCTACTTCAAGTTTTGGTGAACATCCGGGTCTTTTCAAAAACTGGGATGTCAGTGGTCGCGCATTTGCCATTTTTCGAGTTGCGATTTGATGCCCGGACAGACACTAATGGGACTGATGACATCGGCTGTCCTGAGCTGACGACAGGCACATCACAGTTTTTGAGTTTTTAGTTTGCGCTAGAGTAGAGGGCAGTAAATGAACCAAAACCCAAAGATGGAAAAGAATGGGGATGAAACAATAGGCAACGAGTAACGGAGACATACCATACAAGAAGAAAAAAAGACGACTTACCATTGTAACCAGATAGAGAAACATATCTCTAGAGAGAATCTGTATTATAAACGTTTAAAAGCAAAATCTGGACTGGAAACGAGAAAAATGGTGCTACAACGTCATGCTGTTTTATTATTCTTGTTTTCTTTTTGTATGTTGTTTCTGCCAACTTTGTCTTTCCAACAACATCAACAACTGCATCAATATCATACATGCAAAACGAAAAATACCATCAGCATCAAACAGCTGTCGAAGAATGTTGACAGGACAACAATAAACACTAAAAAAACAATCTGTTTTTCATCGACTAGTACACATAAAGATAATGATGACGATGAAGATGAAGATTTATTACCATTGTTAAATCGAATCATTCCAGGTGTGGTGTCTTACAAGACTATTGATACGATTGTACAAGCCAATGCAGAGGGACGTAAAGTCAAAGTATATTATGAACAACCAGGATCAGGTGATGTGACATCGAAAGAATTATTGATTAAACGTGTCGATGCATCCAAATATCATCATGATACAAAACCATGGGCTGATTTACGACGTACATTATTATATGCACGTACCGAAACAAGATTTTATCAAGAAATTGCATCCTTAGTTGATCCTAACAATAATTATGGTGACAATGCTGCTATGACGTCTAATTTTTTAACTCCTAAATGTTATTTGGCAGAATATAACTTACAAGGTTTGATGGATGAAAATGTTCATGTATTGGATAAATCGTTGACAGATATTCCACCATTGTTGCAAAAGGGTGGTGATGGTAGTGTGAATGAAAGTTTGAAACATCGTGGTGCAACCATTGTGTTAGAATCATTATGTGCACAACATTACATTCAAGATTCACCATTAACATTTCATCAAGCAAAACAAAGTTTACAAGCCTTGGCTAGATTACACGCATGTACATGGGAACAAACAACATTATTACGCAAGGCAGAAAAACGATTGAGTAAAACTGTTTATCATTTACCATTACGTAATCCTACTGAATTACTGGGGATGGAAGACTCATGGACCAATTTTCAAAAGGAATTTCAACATTCGTCATTGAATAACAATAATGGTGATCAAGCGTCATCGTTGTTGGATCGACCAAATATACAAAAGTTAGGAGCACGCATGGTAGATATGGCAGAATATATTGCCAATGAACTATCACCTCGAGCTACAGATAGACATGTCTGTATATGTCATGGTGATTATAAGGCCATGAATGTCTTTTTACCTCGACGTGCAGATAATGCGAGTACAGCAATCATGATTGATTTCGCATCCTCTGGTGTTGGATATGGCATGTGCGATGTAGCTATGCATATAATTCATGCACTTCATCCAACAACCTTATGTAATGGGCAAGAGAAAGAATTGATTGATTATTATTTGAAAGAATTGCATGACCAACGAAAAGTATACCAACAAGAACAACAGTCTGATGATGATGTGCATAATGATTACCCTCGTAATGTTGCTTTACGGCATTATCAATTAGCTACCATTGATTATTTTCGTTTCGTATTGGGACGTTTTTGGAAAGATGCTACACCAAGTAAATTCGAACAGCGAAAGAATAGTAAAAATACAGTCTTAGTCAACCGTAACATCGATGCAGCATTTGCATTAATTGAAAAGGTAGATAACTATTTACATATATTTGAAGAAGAACGAAAAGAAAAAGAAGACAACTTCAGCACGTAAATTTGGAGGAAAGAAGGTCAAGAGATAGAATGAGTTGGTTGAGGGGTTGGTACAGGTATACTACAACAAGAAACCATGGATGAATGAATGAGTAGCATTATTTGAAACCAAAGTAGATATAGATATTAAAGTTAATCTCTTATATATCAAGGGTTATAAATATCTAGAAAGATTTTTTTACTCTGGCATCAAATAATTTTCCACTCTTTTAGTTTTGCGCTGATAAAGCAATTACGCAATACTGTGCTGAAGTTGAACTGCTAATAGAAGTTTTTCAACGTGTTTTTATTATTCTTCAGCTGTCTTATTTTCTTCATCTTCTCCAAAGAGTTTACCATCTCCACCGAAGGGTTCGGGGAAGTTAAGAAATTTAGGAAGAGAATCGTGACAATCATGAACCCTGTTTTTGGGGGGCGTTGTTGTTGTTGATGATGTTGTTGTTATAGAGTTAACGCGAAAGAGTGACACATTAATATATTTGAAGAAGCGAAGTGAGTTGCCGATATAGTCGACGGAGAAAAGACAGCAGTGTATGAAATTTTACGAGACTGAAAAAGTATCCCATTCGAGGACAAAACAGCTATTCAGATACGATACGACTCTGTCACAAAGCACAGCACAAGAAGGCACACTCTCAACAACAACGAACAAACATCCTTTGCGTACCGTTCTGAATAATGAAGATGAATACCAGATTTCGTGGCTTCGTCCTTTCCAACAGAATCATTGTGATTCTTCAGGGCATTTACACCTACAATCATAAGACCTGGAAATTTGTTGGAATTGTACATGTGCTGACCACAGCTCTTACAGAAATGACGAATCATTTCATAGTCTTTCATTTTGTACTTCCCAAGTGCTTCTTCACCACTCCCATCTTCATCAAAGGTAATGGAATCTTCCTTGACAGCCCAAAATTCAATCATGGGCGCACCCGTACAATCACGGCATGGTTTACAATGGCAAAATCCAGCAACTTGAATAAGATTCTGGTCTTCTGAGGATGATTTGAGTGTAGCCTTGACTTGGCCACAATCACATTGAAGCTTGTAAGAAGGACTCGCCATGGTTTGTTACTTTACTTGGGTGCGGAAATTAGAGTGTCTGTTGAGGCAAATGAATAATAAGTCGAAATTTAAGGTTAGAGATATTAGATTCTCACCAAACAGATACGCGGCATTGGAAGACGACGATATCGAACTTA
>WKLE02002311.1:9641-21986 GCA_014885115.2 Asterionellopsis glacialis
GGTCCTACTCGACGGAGAGTGCTGGATGCTTTTTCTATCAAATTTAGTGGATACCAATGGGAGTTACGGTATTGGAATAAAATATCATGTGTACATGTTCGACAATATGTATTATACTTCATGTAAACTTACTTTGATTTTTTTTAATACGATCCACGACCCAAGAACCCTCCACATCCATTACACGATCGATCTGACAAACAGAGAACTTGACTCGAGCCTTTTTTCATGTCGCACAAACTAAACTGCGTATACAAAAACGCAGCCCACACAACTTTGCCAAACAATACAAGAATCTTTCTAGTTCCTCTAGAGAGAGCGAGCGAGAGAGATAAAAACAGAGAGTTCATATTTTCAACAAGTACACGTCGTACAATCATTACACCCAGTAAGGAAAAAGAAAACAGCATGCGTCCTCCTCATCAAGATATTCAACATTGGAAAACTATAGCAGATGATTTACAAAATGAAAAACAAAATCAAGAAGAATCATCACATGCAAAAAAGCTTTACCGCGGTATTTCATTGAATGTTTTTGGACGTTCCAAAAGTACCATGTTGCTGTCTTCAAGTAGTACGAATAATAATAAGAATGGTCATTCGCCTTTCAAACAAAAGAGAAGAAGAAGACTCCTGGGGAATAGTTCTATTGTATCTACCACAAGTACGGAAAGTACGTTGAGTCGTAATCCGTTTGATTCTCAAAATGTTGAAATCAGTGAAACATTATCCTCCTCCTCTGCCGTGGCACTTTCATTATCCCAACCACGTACAACACAAGATGATTCATCAGGTATCGATGGAACACAACAAAATCTACTACTAAAGAAAAAGAAGAACACACGTAGTTTTTTTGTCAAGTCTTTTCGAAAACAACAACAACAACAAGAGCAAAGAAACAACAGCAAGAAGAATAAGAATGATGATGATGATGATGATATCATGAAGGAGGATATCATTTTTGGTACTGACAACAAGGACAGCAGCAAGGGAAAATTGCGTCCACGAAAGAAGGATCACTCGAAACTCATTGTAGATCAAAATGTTGCCTTGCCAAAACCTAAATTTTCCTACATGGCAACAGATCAAATTAATAAAAAGGATACTACGACGACGATGAATCATAAGAAGAATACTCCTCCGCATCGAAGCAGTAGTATACAGGGGAATACAACCTCCAAAGGTGTGGTGGTGGTCAAGGTGACCAAGGAGATGATTCCAGGAACAAGACTGGATGTGACTGTACCGGAAGGGACGCATACCATCCCCGCAATTATTCCAGAGAATGTACAAGAATTCAATGTCTATTATACCAAACAACAATCACCATATGTGGTCAAGACTGTTTCCATATTACGACCAGGAAAATATGGTGAAGCCTAAAAGGAATAGAAAGAAAGAATGAATGAAAAAGAAAAGAGACGAGCACGACGAAGGAACAAAGAAAGATACGCATAAATGTATAGTTATTGTTATTTATATACCACACACACATATATAAAAGGTGGATGCCTTGTTTACCATTTGATAACACATAATTTCAAAAGTTTTGGAATCGTGGGCCCTCACGAGTTTGTTCACAAATGATAAAGATCGTGCTACCTCGACAGCACGATCCAAATTAGAAGCAATATCAATTTCTTCGTTTTCAAGTGGTTGTAAGTTTTGTAATTGTAATACAAAATCACGACGTTTCATCAAAGCCTTGACTAAATCTTCATTGTCCAAGGCAACCGTGCAACACACAGCATGACCAAATTGAGAAAAGAATTCTTTCCATTCATCCGCATCATGTGCATCCTTGGGTGGATTCGTCACTTCAATAGTGTAATCCGAAGGGGTTTGTTCATTTTCATCAAAATCAATTTCCTTACGTTTGGTCTAGTGGCGCCGTAACACTGCGATTTGTTCTTCTAATCCTATTTTTTTCCGGACGAAAAACAAGATTGTGTTCTTTATATTCAAGGTTCTTAACATACATGGAGAAAACACCCTGTTGATGAAAAACAAAATTACAATTCCTAATTTTTATTAAATTTATCTTTATCGTTTCAAAAAGCTTGCTCCCGCTTTCGCTCATGGGTGATGTCATTCTTCTCCGTTTTCGTGTACTAAAAACTTCTCTTCAGAACAATATGTACTAGAACTATCTGTGCTCGGAATTTCTTTGTTCACTAAACAGCTGTCGTCGTCGACGACAATGTCGTATCATCCTCATTGTTGTTGTTACCCGCATCTACTCCTCCACCACCAGGTGTACCACCCCCTTGAGAATTCATCCTTGCCTTTTCAGTTTGAACTTCTTTGATGTATTCATTCAATAAACCAACTAAATCTTGTGCTGTGGGATGGTTGGTCCATTTTGTATCTTCTTGACCACTATATTTATTGCGCAATCGTACCAGCTCTTGTTCCATGATATTCATTTGATCCAAGGTGAAGGTATACATGTCACGTGAAGGTCCCCCCTTACGATTGGCATTGATACGTTTACCGCCCTTACCATTCATAATAATTTGAGTCCATACACATTGTCGTGCTTGTTTACTGCTTAATATATGATCATCTACACCACTTCTGCCCTGCAAGACGGAGACAATTTTTTCTAATTCTTGTGGTCCTGTTGATGGATGGGTCATGCGTTCATAGCTGACAATAGCTACAGCATGACAATCATCCATATCTTCTAATGCACAATGATGATCATAGGTCGGACCAACACCTGGATATAACAAATCATGATTATCTGTATATTGACGTTGTAACCCACCTTCCATCCAAAAATCAATAAACCAACTCCACATGTGTATTTCTTCGTGAAATCTGGCATCGCGCCATGCAATCCATTCATGCAAGGGTGTACGGGTACTGTACACATGTTCTTGACGTTCGTAGGCATCTTGCCATGTTTTGGCATAGTCAATTTCATGTAAGACTGTAGCATAGCTCGGCAATGCCCAACGTGGATTACGAACGACGAGTAGTATTTGATTCATTCTGTTTTGCCATGACCATATACCCTCATGATGTGGATACGATGATTTCATATAGGCAACGTGATCGTGATTACCACTTAAATTGTAATCATCACCTGTAATTAATCCTGTAATGGCTTCCATTTGCGTAAAGGTAACGCGTTTCCCTGATCCAGGATATCCTGCAATTAAGGTTGAAAATAAATCAACGTCACGATCCGCCGGTACAGCGGCTGTGACTTTACATTGACCATTCCCTAAATCAATCGACATGGATCGACCCTTGTCGCGTTGTTTCATGTAATAGTGTGCTTCAATCATTTCCAAGGCGCTATCTAAATTCATTTGTTTTACCAAGGATAAACCACGACGTTCTGCTAGCAGTGCTTCTTCATCTTGTTGTTGTTGTTGTAGACGAGAATCATAATGTAAATGAATTCCAACAAGAACTCCGATAGTACAGAGTACTAATCCTTTCTTCATTGCGGAGGAGGAGGAGGAGGAAGAGGAGGAAGACATTAATTTGGTGCATATATTGGTGGTTGTTATCCACAAGGATGATATTATTGTTCTGGATGAAGTTTGGTGAAGATTGTGTTTCTCCTCATTGAAAGGAAGAGAAGAATTCATGTTTTATTAAAGATGGGAGCTGTAAAGAGGATCGACGAAACTTGTACTATGTGATTCTTCTTTTTCTCTTTCTGATCTATTTATAATAATGATATCTATGTCTAGACCTCTTTTGACTATCAATATCGTTGGAAAAGAGCTGTTCTTTGCCTTGTGGTTGTTGTTGTTTATGGTTGATTTGCCTCTAGAGATTAAATAACAGTCAGAGATAGTAGTTGCATGAAATATCCCTTTAAGAGTGAATTGAAAAACAGCCTATCGTATTGGGGACCCTTGTACGATTTCAAAAAGGAGGAAGAGTGATACCAGGTACGTACAGGTTGTCAGTTCAATTATTGCCATTTTTGGCATTATGCCATTTTCTGTATGCCATGTGAGTCTTTGAAGACCATATTGTTTGTAATGCATACAAAATACTCTACATTTTCCATATCATAGGAATTTTTCGGTTTAAATCAAAGACTCATCCTGTAAGACATTCATGGAAATGGAGTCATGTGAAGTCTTTTAGGTTTTAACCTTAACTCGAGCCATTTAGATCGTCATTGGAACCAAATGTCTAATCGTTGACGTCATGCTTGTTTAACCCTATGCCAGCCTCTTGCAGAGTCAGGTCATTTGGAAAGACCATGAATCCAGGAGCAACATCGAACATACCCGAACCAGGTAGAGAAATATACCTGTACATTCGTACTGTTGCTCGGTATGACTCAAACTGTCTAAGTTTCGGGACCCGTACCAGGTAGTGGTTTTGGGCATGGTTTTTGTGTAGAGTGATCGCTTTGATAGACATGTAAGTAACTAAATTAGAAGACTAACTACTTGGGGAAAAGTCTTTGAAAGAATCGGAATCTGTGCTGCGGGAGACATTTACACCACCTCCATAGCAAAAACTGTACCATAACGCAGCTAGCAAAACAAGACACGCAGACACACACCTCTGTTGCTCTTGTTGCTGTGCCTCTATTGTCACTCCTTTATTTTGCAAAAAGACAACTATCTTTGGCTGCAATTCAGTCGACCATCGAAACAAAGACAAGAACAGAGAAAGCGCGAGTGACAAGAGAGAGTCATCTGGATGAATATAGTTTCCAGAGAGGAGTTTTGAACAAAAAAGATATCAAGAGTTGAAAAAAAAGTCTTTCTCCTTGCGCAAGTTTCATACAAGTCTTTGGAGGTAGACAGGTCCCCCCCCAAAAAAAAGACGAACCAAAAGACGATTCTATTACCCCCGTTGTTTCCAGATATTCTTTCAAGGCAGTAACTTCATACCATTTTTTAAAGGGAAAAAGACCAAACTGAACAGTAGAAGCAGCAGTAGTAGTCATATCAACAGACAGTCCAGTCACAACCAACATTATACTCTAACAGTAAAAGAAATATACCTACAAAATAATGGCCATTACCAAAGAAGTTAAAAAAGCACGACGCGAACTCCGCAAGGCAAAACAGGACTACAAGAATCGGTCTGTATCGTCTTCGGATTCCTTATCATCACGTGGTGATCCCGATGGATGTGCAACCTTTGTATTTCGAAGAGTTGTTAATGCAACTACCTACAGTGATGGTGGTGGTGGTGTCAAGAATAGCATCACAATGAAACGTGGTTCAAGTCATTTAGGGTTTTTAGTCCTTTTGGCTTGTTTAACATTTGTGAAACCACCCGTGGGTAAATTAACAAATTGGTTCTTATTCAATGATCGATCCTTGCAATACGATGACGTACCACCATGTTTAATGGGTGGTCCGGATGATGAGGAACAACGTACCATTATACCCAAAGCTGTACCACCTACCTTTATAGCATCGTATCCTGGATCAGGTGCTAAATTAACATGGAATATGATTCGTACCATTACAGGGATATATACAGGAGATGACTTTGATCATGATGGACTCGTCCAAGCTGGACAGGTTGTGTCCATTAAAACACACTATCCTGCACACGGATCACCACAAGAGAATGAAGCATTTCAAAAATTGCCACACGATTCCATCGATAATGCGGTGTTATTATTACGTAATCCATTATCCGCATTGCCCAGTCATCACAATTACATTTATGAAATGAAATATCATTTAAGGTCCCATTCGACCAAGGCACCTGCACGTGAATGGATTAAATGGCGCGATGTGGCCTTTGATATCGAATTAAAGAAATGGATCAACCACACACAGTATTGGCTGGACAATTACAATCGTCCCAACAAGCGATTGTTACTCTTGCCCTTTGAAGAACTAATTGATGACGCGGAAGGACCCTACCAATTGCGTCGATTAGGTGATTTCTTGGCGACTGTACATCCTGATATAAGACAACGAATGATCCCACCTACCAAGATCACCTGCGTGTGGAATCATTTTGTGAATAATCAAATACCAGGTGAATCACCTATACTACGTGGACGTGCCGCAGCCTTATTTTATGCTGGATCTACAGCTGCCTTGGTAGAACAAGAGGGAGGAAATAGAGCAGAGTTCGGAGAAAACAACGAGGTAGAGTATACGTATACACCACATCAATTGGAAACCATGTTCCAATCCCTGCGTGAGTTAAAGGAATCCCAAGAATCTACATTTCCTGAAATTTCTGTATTGTTACAAAAATATATGGAACAAGTATTCCAAGCCAAGTCCGATGCTGAAAGTAAAATAGCTGAAATGGATGAATTTGAAGCACCGCATGGTGAACCATGGGCCCTCCCATGGGCGCAAGAATTAATTGCAAGTCATGAATTATATTCCAAATTGATAAACGTGGATGAAGATTTGCCGTTTGTAGATGGTAAAGATCAAGTACCCTTCTATTGGTATTTGACACGTAGTGGTGGTAAGGCAATGGAACATTGGTTCCGTTGCTTAGGCCGTGTCACGCCTGTCTTCAAGCGTACACCTGGGTGTAATACAGATGAAGAAGTAGAAGATGGTGGTGGTAAAACAGGATTACACCCATGTCATGTGAAAGACCGTGATTGGATTAATGCTGATACCTCCACATCCTCAGGTATACACCGTGCGAAGCGTTATGATATCATTGGACAACACTTTGATAACTTTGTATTACAATCACCATTGTTCCATGATGCCATGACCTTGTTTGATCCACCCCACCGAGGACGACTCTTTGTATTGATACGTGATCCAGTAGCACGTGCGATATCCAAGTTTTATCCTGAATATTACAAACATGGACAAAATATGACCATGTTGGATTATGCGGAATCCGATTTAGTGGATTCGAATTACTACACACGTAAACTTGTCAACAAACGTGAAGGTGAAGAATTATCACCAAATCACTTGGTACTGGCAAAAGAAATTCTACGCAAGAAAACATTAGTGTTACTAACAAGTCAAATGGAAGAATCAGCTGATAGGATGGCCAAGTACTTTGGTTGGTATGCCAAGGAGGAAGGTTTAATCCCCAAACAACAAGAATGCTTGCAACGTTATGCTGTAGAAGAACCATTAAATCCATTGAATCCATACACACAAAAGAACTTCCAAACACCACAACGGGGTGATCCTGTATGGAAAGCAATTGCATCACGAAATTTATATGATTTAGAATTGTATGAATTTGCACAACAAGTATTTCAACAACAAGGAGTATTAGCATGGTGAAGCCTAACATTTAAAAAAATAGTATTTACATATCATTATATTTTATATATCAAGATGAAAGATTCAACACAAAGCCATATATATACATATATCAAAGGTAGAGACCATCAACAGTAAGATTGAGGTTAGGATGACAACGAATGCGTCCGAGAGCTCCATTTCGAAAAGGATGATCAATCCAAACAGGTAGTAGTATTAATATTATACATATAGTCCAAAGTTTTAGAGAGAAACCTCACAAACTCATCATGTTTCAGCTTGAAATCGAAACGCTTCACTGTCATTTCACGCTCCATGAGATTCGAGTTTACTAGAATTCTTGAAAGTACTGTCTGCATCGAGGTAACTCAGTTCATGCGTACCACAACCATCAGGAAGTCACAACGAGAAAAACAACTTTGACGTACTGAATACATTTTTGAAAAAATGATTCCGCTGTGATACGCCAGACACAGTACAGTATATTTGCAGGACGGTTCTGATGCAACTGATCCAGAAAAGAAAAGAGAGAGAGAGAGCAATAAATTAGTTGACTACTGTCTGTCTGTATCTCTGGTGACCCATGACATGTGTTTTACATTTACAGTAACGCTGTAGCAATGTCTACCCCTTCATCATGCATGATTATCCACAATGATCGTCGCAGTGTCGCAGTCGAAACATTCAAATGCTTTCATCATCATCTGTCCTCCTCTCTAGAGTGACTAAAGTATTCATCACATCTCTTCTATCGTGTGTTGCTGAGCGAGCGAAAAAAAAAAGGATTTTCTCGACCTCGGTACAAACAGTCCTTTGTACAGGTATTTAAATACTAGGTACTATTCCAAACAAAATGCAGTACAGTACCTGGTATATAGGATTATGTATTTTTTTACTCCTATTAATTTTTACTATATTATTTTCTCTAAACAAGACAGATCCCTTCGAGGAGTATAGTTTCCGGATTATTTCCGTTGGGATAGTAAACAATAATTAGGCCCACCCCAAACATCTATGATCCAAAAATAGAAAGGAGAACCCGCCGCGGCTTGCTATGTGTGATGCGCCTTTTTGTAGTTCTGAAAAAGATATCAAACCGTATCTTTTTGGCACTGTATTGTCCATACCATTTAAATGGACCGTAGAAAGATATGAAAACTGGAAGGTATTTACAGGGAAGGTAGCATCGGGCAGAAAAGAGAGGAGCAGGTGTGAACAGAACACTCAATAGAGACCTACCGTATCTTTGAGGGCATCCTTTAGTAGTACACAGCCAAAGATAGATAGGAATAGATAGAGACAAGGAGGTATCCTATAATCTTCATTGAGATTCTTTGTCGACGTGTCGTCCTTGGCTTGTCTTCTGCTGTTCCTGACATCACAAAGTGGACATAACGCAAGAACGGGGAACCACACAACGTTCTCCGGCATTTGAAAAAACATCGGTCTAGCTAGCGTTGTAGTAGAGAGTAAAATCGCTTTCTCGTAGTACGGGTGCAGCTGGTACCAGTTCATTTTTAGTTTGGATTGTTGAGCTTTTTCATATAGCTTCGTATATTAATTAGAAAATCATGACTTCTATTGTATCGGATGAGACGAACGATGCTCCCTTTGATGAAGCTACCCCATTAATGGTTTCATCTTCAATGGTATCACGTGGTATAGGGATGAACTACCATTATAATGATAGTGTACAGGACCAAACATGGGGTCGTCGTATGGCTACATTTTTGTCTAAATTTGCATGGTATAACCCACAGGGATGTGATACGGCAAACGGCAATCCTAAAACACCATCGTTACAAAAAGCGTGGATGCATTTTGAACATCATACGTTGGGACGTCATCTTCTCGAGGACAAGGAAGAAGAAGGAGGGAAGAAAAAGAAGGTCACGAGCACTGCCAAACGTGCTGAACCTGGTGAAAATAAACATCCTACTAGATTATATTCTGTATTGACTACGAAAGAAGAGGATTTGGCTGATTTTGGCATAGGTGTAGGTGTTTATTTTTATACCGTACGATGCTTAGCTTACATTATGTTTATTGCGGGACTTATTAGTTTACCACCCTTATATCACTTTGCGGGTGGACCGTATAATGGTGATGAAGATTTACCGGATCAACCTGCAAGATTTTGGCCCTTGCGCGGATCAGCGATTTGTACTGATGAATCATGGGTGCCCTGTCCAACATGCGAAAGGACCGATTGGACTGATACCTTCCCTTCTACCCTTGATCGATATGCCGAATTCGCGGAAACTAACAGTACAGTGCTACTCAAATTTATTAAGGTGAACAACTGCCGATTGGATCCTAAATTAGGTTTTTATACCTATGTGGCGTTGTGGTTTGTTATTGTGGCCATCGGAGTGTTACGGCACTGGAGCAAACGTAAGGAAATTGATTTTGACGAAAATGAACAAACCTCTTCGGATTACACTATTGAAGTGACGAATCCACCCAAGGATGCACACGATGCAGATGAATGGAAAGAATTCTTTTCTCAATTTGGTCATGTCGTGTGTTGCACGGTTGCCTTGGACAATGAAGACTTAGTCAAGGCTTTGATGAAACGTCGTGGTTTGGTATTACAATTACAAAACTTACAACCACTTGAGAACGAAGAATTTGATATTGCATCTAATTTGGATCGTGCTGTCGAGGTAGCGCAACCTTTGTCATTTGTGAAAAAACTCATGATGGCCTACGATGCATCGACATTGGCAGAAGAAATTAAAACTCTAAATGATGAAATTCAAAATGATTTAGCCAAACGTCACTATGGCGCATCGAGTGTATTTATTACATTTGATACAGAATATGTTCAGCAAATGACATTAGAAACCTTGGCAGTATCATCTCTAGATTATTACAAAAACAACAAAACTGCCTTGAAGGATCCGAAACATGTCTTTCGCAATGAATATATGTTACGTGTTATAGAACCTTCCGAACCATCTAGTATCCGTTGGCAAGATTTAGATGAAACTCCATTGGTACGTTTTGATTTTACTGGTTGTTTCGTTGTTGCTGTTATTGTCTCTTTTTTATGCATTGATTGTTGTGCTTCTTGGTCTTCATCATTACTTCTTATACGATGTAAAGATACCTGGCAAGGAATAGAAAAGCTACACTTTCTCCATCTCATAAATTTTTTTCATTCTGTTTCCCTCCCCCAATCCATGGAACCCTCTATATGAATACAGAATATGTTTTTACAACGCCTCTTAACCGGAATCATATCTTTTATTTTCATAATGGCTGGTTGTATCATAGTCCCGTATACTCGTTACGAATATGGACCTATTGAAGCAGCTATTGCTGTTACGGTTATCAATACCATCATTCCTTCCATCATGACATATTTGGTATCCATCGAGGCACATGTAAGTGAAGGGTCACGTCAAGCATCCTCGTATCGTAAGATTACTACATCTATGTTTGTCAATACGACCTTGGTGACAGCACTGATTACACCCTTTGCGGATACGTTGTCACATGATCCAGAAGCCTTATTACCCACCGTGTACGCAATTTTTTTTACGGAATTGTTACGTTCTCCCATTACCGATGTTGCGGATATATCGGGTCATGTATACCGTCATATATTTGGACCGCGATCTCCAGATCAAAGACGTATGAATTTAAATTTCAGCGGCAAACCGTATCAATTGAGTGAACGGTATACCAACATGACAAACATTTTATTTTTAGCGTTTTGGTATTCTGCCATCTTTCCATTCGGTTTCTTTTTGGCAGCAGCTGTGTTTATCGTACATTATTGGTCTGATAAGTTTTGTCTTTTGAGGTCATGGGCACCTGGTGAGTTCAATAGTTCGTTGATGTTTTGTTTTGTTTGAATAATTCTACGATTCCCTCGATGGTTGTCTTTTTTTTTTAAAATAGCACACGTTCCTATACCTCTAATAATGTTGCTGAATTGCCTCTATTGTAATGCATTCGTCTATGCAGCTCCAAAGGTGGGGAACAAAATAGCTGAATTTTCAAGGAATTATTTTTTTACAGCTGCAGTGATTGTATTTAGTATCGTTACAAGTTACAACTTTGCTGGATTTCCTTTTGATAATGCGTGCCCTGCGGAAAACATGACGACTGCTCCTGATGCGTATGTAGGTACATTTGTAGCGAAAGATTTACAAGGGGCATCCATCAATGTGACAATTACACCCGATGATACCCCTTATACCTATTGCAATCAAGATATGATGAGATATCCTATCTTTCCTGCTATCCCCTCGAATCAACCCACAGGAGGTGAATGGATGGTATCTGATGATCAAAGATTAATCACCACCATTTTTGGTTGGACAAGTGTTTTGGTGACCATTGGTGGGATCCTTCTCATGTTACGGAGGACGGTTGTGCATCGCATCAAAACCTTCCTTGTCAATCCTTTTGTTGCCAAAGCAAGTACCTCGCCAGAACGATTTAGTGATATATTGGATATCTTTGCCTACATTCCCCAAGTAAAACTTCCAGGACAATCCTACCCCACCTTATTTTGCGATGTCTCCAAGATTGATGACGAATTAATTTCATGGTATGACCCAGATCATTCATTTGATTTTCATAATGCCATTTATGATTTGCCTATTTTGGATAACCACGTTTCGGGAAATCCAATTTTTAGTACGGTTCACCATTGGCCTGTGGAAAAAGAGTAGATGTACCAAGTTAACTACTATTTCAAAGTAAACGTGGACAACAAAAGAAGCGATAATGTATTCAGAAAACTTTCAATAAGGATTTCTAATTGTAGTGGATTGTGGAGGATATAAAACTGTTCGTACTTAGTCATATTCAAAATTTGCAATTGCATTCATTTTCAGGTTTAGAATAACTCGTCTTAGTCTTTTCAAGTACAATGACTGAAACCAAGAGACAAACACAATATTGTACGATTCAAGATGCTTTAGACGCAAACATCGTCCGTCGGGTTAAGGAGACGCAAGATAGCGTCTTCTGAAAGTAGTCTCTCTCCAGAGGGTCCTCTACTGGGACCTCGTACTAGAGAGTCCTCTAGGTCCTACCAGGGAGTCCCAGCACGCGTTTCTTGACGGTCCTCCTATGTATTTTGGAAATTAGCCTGCCGGCGCGCCAAACTTGCACAAGG
>WKLE02002312.1:0-16898 GCA_014885115.2 Asterionellopsis glacialis
GGATTTGACCAGAACAATGATGCAACAAGCAAAAATAACAAAGGAAGAAGTTCCAACCAAAAAAAAAAGGAACAAACATGTAAGTCATGCGGGATGAAGGGACACAGTCAGAGAACTCATCATGACTATTTGAATAACGTTAATAAAGAGAAACATGCCAAAAATAAAAATCCAGCAACAGGGTCAATTGCTGAAAAAAGTTCACAAAAGAGTTCTTTGTCTCCAAATTTTTGAACATCAGGCATTACTATGAGAGAATCTGTTGCCAGCAATGACGAGTCTACTTATGAAAATTCTGATAATTTTTTACTTAGAAAGGAGGAGGAAAAGGAATCTGACATAAGTGTAGAGTCAGAAGAAAGATCGTTGGTGAGCAATGAAATTACAGAGTCAAATTCCGTGATGTGGCTTACAGACCAAGTGAGGAAATTAGATTTGATGGATCACAATGATGACATCGCCAACTATTCTGATTCTTCAGATGAGGAATTTGAGTAATGAGTAATGGTCAAACCTTTTAGTATAGGACCTAAAGTAATAACTTTTTATCTGAAATTGTAGGAGAGGCTGGTAGTAGTGTCGTGGCATGTAAGTTTGGGTAAAAATTCAATGTTTAGCAAAATTTAGCAATTTTTTATGAAAATCACATGATATTTTAATATTCCAACCCCCTCTGCTACAATTTCAGTCAATAAATGAACTAATATGTAACTTATTTGGACATTCCTAATCTGTTTTCAACACAGAAGGTAAACATTTGATGTACCTTCCAAGGGGTTTGGGAGGTAAAACAAAAATTTGTTAAAAAAAATCTAGAAATTTGTGTGAAGAACAAAAAAAGTGAAAATTTGGGGGGAGGCATGCAAGGGAGTGCATGGGCGGTCAATACAACCTTAAAAACAATACCATAAACAGAACAGCACCAAAAAGGAAAATTACCACTGTAGCACAGAATTACAGATAATACAAAGGAACACTCTTCAACCTTATATATGCAAACTCTATGTTGTCACGGAGTTCAGTTTTGACCCTTCACGCAACGCTTGTGTAGAACCAGTACATAAGTCGAGTCCATCATCTCGGATTTACCACGAAATCAGACAAATTTGTCCAAAAATATGTCTCCAAATCAGGGAGAGAGAAAATTTCCATCTGTCTGTAATTAATAAAAAATATGTAATTATACACACAAAATCAACAGGTTATGGTGCTATTCTAATGGATTGTTCTTTTACAGCAAAGGCACACAAAGGCAAAGAGAACAGAACAGTTGACAGCCAATCTGGATATCCACAATGGCAGATAACATGCAAAGCAATCAAAGGAAGCAACAATAAACCAGTCAACACTGAAATCCTTATATAATGATGGTAAGCAGGAGTATTATTTTTGATCTGCATGGAGTGATCTTCTTTTGTTTGCTAAAGGCTGAAGCACATGTTGTTCCTGGTTTTGAAATTCAAATCAGGATTTTTGTGAATTTTGTTGTTGTGCACACAAAAATGTTAATTTGGTCTGTGGTCCCCACCAGTCTCCCTCCGATGCAATGAAATCAACTTTGCATACAATACCTCCTAGGCGCTACAGGATTTCTGTTGACAAGAAAATGAAATGACAAAAAGAACCAACCGCATTTTTGTGAATGACAACGAATATCTCATTGGCATGTCAATAGGTAGGTAACAATTTTTATATGTTCTTTATTGTTATTATCTATACTAACATGTTGTAAAAAAACTGCCACCACTGGATCACAGGTCTACAACAAGAAATTGTGACTTTTGTATGTGCCGTTGCAAACTCTGACTCTTTGTGGTATTTTGTGGTATTCAGCCATTTACCAAGATGACAGCTATGTAAGGTGTAGTAGGGTTAAATTTGGCATAGAAACATACCCATTCATACTGTAGAGGATAATAGTACCAAATCTTGATTGAAATAATGCATTACAAGCTGTCTCATCCCAAATTTGAAGGGGGGAAGTTTAAACTGCTGCAAACATTTGAAACTATTAGACCTACAACTATTTCTCTCATAAAAACAACAATCAACTTCACCATTGACACAGCAACTGTCATCATAACTAAACAACAAATGGTTTGGGACCATAGACTTAACATGTTTGTTCTTGTCTTTGCATTAAAAATGTGAAGAAACTTTTGTGAATTGTCAATTTGTACAGTACCTTAACCATTAATGGCTTTCAAAAATGAACCAAACCAAACCAAACCCAAAACAAAACAACAATCAATCAAATTGATAATAGATGATAACTCAAGAAGTAATATGGCTAATGAAGTAGTTACTGTATTTATGTTTAAATTTGTGGTTTTTGGATGATTGTTGTGATGGTAGAAGAAAATTGATCACTTTCACTCCTCAGCAGAAATATTATCTTGTGTTGTTTTTCCTTAAAGATTTTGGCCATGAAATTAATTACAAGCACTCCCTATCATCTATAATTTGGTAGATTTTTTCATATAAACATAACTTTACGACCCAGTTACTCAGCAGGAGTAAGCATTTTCATTGTGATCAAACACATTAATCAACAGCTTAATAAATGACAAACAATGGATAAATATTAGAGCATGATATTGGGTTCTAATAGCAATGTTTATGCACTTTGTCATTGTCATGATGCCAAAATCACTTTTTTTCTGCTTTTTTGCAGTTTCAAGTTTGGAAGAAGGGACAGATAGCAACGTAGATTCTTACGCGCTTGTACAAAAAGAAAATGAAGGAAAATGTCTAGTTGTACCAGGTCCACACAAGCATTACAGACTAAACTCTGTGTGTCAATGTTGCCTTTTCTTCATCAACACAAAAGAGGGGGGTTAAATATTTTTTCAAAGTCTATGAATCTACTACTACTCAAACAAGATATCCATAGTCAATCAGACCTGGGCTGTTTGACATTTCTGAAAATGGTTAAACCAGAGGAAAAACAGGAAGACCAAGAACATAAGGGTTGAGTGTAAAGAAATAAATGATAAGAAACTAATGTATAGCCCAATCCCAGCTGCCATATAGTCTGTACTAGAGGATCTAAGTGATCTGGTCCATGGTGAATAAAATCATAGTCTGTTAAATGACTACAAAAAAATTAGCTATCTCATCAGACTTGTGCATAATGGTGTTTCTGGAACTGTTTTCATATTATATGAAAAAAAAGGGTCATCCTCATTTTGTTGCTCTGTCATTTGCATGGTCTTGTAATGAGTATGAAAAGGATCTCCATTGAATAGTGATGGGGAAGGCAAATGGTTTATTGTAGAGATGCAGCACTCTTTCTTGTAAATGTAACAGAGTTGTCAATGCTGCTCTTCTCCTTTGCTGAGTCATTTATCTTATTCTTTGTGCATTCTATGTTCATGAGTTGTTCCAGGATTTGGTGGACCAGTCCAGTACTGGGCTGTGACATAGAATTTTTTTAAATCCAACTAATCAAAGCTGGTAATTTTGCATGTTATTCTTTTTGGGAGGGATGGAGCGACGTACCATTTAACAGTACCGATTTCTCTTTGCACAGCCACTGTACCCTACTAATCACTGGTATGATTCTATGCACAAGGAGCTTCTGCATGGAACCATATAGATGGTTGCTAGTTAAAAATGGCTGGGTGTTGAGAAATTGGTACTGCAAACAGCATTATTTTGCAAGATTGATGAAAAAAGGGGTTGGGTAAATTAGTTAGGGATGAAAATGGCAGAGCACTTATATGTGATACTGCCCTTTGTTATTTACTTCAAGAGGAGTTAAGTAAGATGATGCCATGCCAAAAACAAATGTGTGGATGCAAAAGATGCATTAATATCAAGAGCCATCAGCAGAGTTGTTCCAGGATTAGGTGGACCAGTGCAGTACTGGACTGTGACATGATTTTTTTAAATCCAATTAATCCAAGCTAGTAATTTTATGTGTTATTTTTTTGTGAGGATGGAAGGGTATACCATTTTATGGTACCAATTTCTCAACACACAGCCATTTTTAACTAGCAACCACCAGTATGGTTTCATGCTCAAGGAGCTTCTGCATGGAACCGTACTGGTGGTTGCTAGTTAGAATGGCTGTGTGTCAAGAAATCGGTACTGCAAACAGCACCATTTTGCAAGATTGATCAGAAGAGATCTGGGTGCAACGGCCAATTTTTGTCAGTTGGGTGAGCCTGCAATGCCAAAAAGTGCACCGGCCAGGTCGTCATTGTATTCAATTCCAATACAAGCCGGCAGTGCCATAATATAATATATTAAGTTTTGTATATATACTGGGTGTATATTCCAGTAGTATAAAATTATTCAAATATGTATACATATATTATGATTTTTTGAAGTATATAAAAATATTAATTAATTAATATGTTCATAATTTAAAAATATGAATTTTTGGGTCTACGTGGAGTCTACGGACCAAATGTCACAACTTGGTCCACCTAATCCTGGAACAACTCAGCAGTCCTTAAATGCTTGGAGACACTGGCACATTCAATGCACACTCTTGAACTGTTAATAGCTAGTTATACTGATATCCAAGTACAAAACCAAAAAAAGGAAGAGCTCAATAAGTACAAATTGCATGTTTTTCCAAATGATACTAAGTGGTGCAAAAAAACAGCTGATGCTATACCTTGTGTTTATGTGTCAACCAACCAACAAATTGGAGCTCAATAAATGGGGTTGTGTTCTACATAAGTGCTCCAAATGTCCTGATTTCAATATTCCAGAAGAGGAAAATAATTCACAAGAAAATTCCCCAAAAATCCAAGTGCACCTATCATGGAACACTTCCATTGAACTCCAAGTCATGTGAGGAATGCAATAGTAACACACACAAGAGTGACAAGAAAGGACAGGTGCAAACAAGGAAGCACTTGATGCTTCTGGAGAAGTCCATTGGTGTTTTCATGAAGGAATTTTACATCCATCTTTTGAGA
The DNA here is from genome assembly GCA_014885115.2 of Asterionellopsis glacialis. Taxonomy (NCBI): domain Eukaryota; phylum Bacillariophyta; class Plagiogrammaphyceae; order Rhaphoneidales; family Asterionellopsidaceae; genus Asterionellopsis; species Asterionellopsis glacialis. The sequence continues at coordinate 4,935 of WKLE02002312.1, forward strand.
TAATATGCTAGGCATCTAAATCATGTCAGCATTCTTTTCAAAAGACATACTGGAAAACAAAGACAAGATGCATTTTGTTTGAGATGTGGTAATGTCAAAACAAGATGTGATTATGTAGAATGTCTTGCTGCCAAGTTCAATATGAAAATTCAAAGTGATCATTTTGGAAGTGGACGGTCGCTCTCAATTGAGGGTAGTAATGTAGAATTTTTTGAAACTGACTTGGTAACAAAAATGGAATTCCATTACCATTTTTTGGATGACAGTAGACAGTACCCATGCCCACATGATAGTTTTGTTTAAGGCACTTGTCTTAAGGAATCTTCAAGGAGCACATCTGTATACAGCTATGTTTGATTAGACAGAAGGTCACTCCAAACAATACAGACATGCAAAAGTATCCTTGCCTGTTAATGTGGTATCATAATTGATAGGGCTATAGGGGTGCCCAGTCATGGAAAGGATATAGTGGATGGAATCAATGCAGCAGACAAAATGTACTTATCAAAGTGTATGTGTTTAATTAGCACACCCAAAGCTAATATGGAAGAAGCAAGGACGGCAGCCAAATCTTTGACAGAAACAGCATCAAAATCACTAGCTGAAGAATGTGCTAGGTTATGTAGTTTAGAGACAAGATTCAATGGTGTTAAAAGTGACATCATACATGCAAAAAGAGAGGAGAACAGTACTGTAAAACAGAGGCACTACCATGTGCAACAAAACATGATGTCAAATTGTGTAAAGTTAAGGTCAAGACAACAGGATTTGAGCAGGGAAATGGTACAAGGCAATGCTATCATTTTAGAGCTGGTGAATTGGTGTGTGAGGGGGCAGGTATTTTAACCGTGTTCCCCGTACAAAGCAGTAGTACACCTCTACAGAAATTTTGACTACTGTGTGCATGAAGCAGGTTGTTGCAACATATATCCAACTTGAACCTATAAGCAGCACCAACAAACTACCAGGGTCCTGTGATGTTAAAAATGCAAAAAAACAAAATACAATTAGAGTGGGCAATGCATGATGCTATCATAGAGGAAATACACAAGAGGGACTTACTTCATCATTGTGAGTTGTTGTTGTCAGACAAAGATATTGAGAGTGAAAATGAGAAAATTGATGATGAAGCAAGCCTTTTTGCACACTGAGAGCAACAGAATTTTCAGTTACAACAACTTTTACAACAATGTCAGCAAAGGGAGTCCTAACATCATCAATACGTCATGTTCTCAGTCACGATTCAAGTTTTACAAGTTGGCCATGCGGTAATATAAAGTATTAACTTATGTATATATATTGGGTATATATTCCAGTAGCTCAAAACTATTAAAAAAAATACATATATTACAATTTTTCAAAGTGTATAAATTATTTATTCATGAATATGTTCATAATTTAAAAATATGATTTTTGGGTCTACGTGGAGTCTACGGTATAGACCAAATGTCACAAGTTGGTCCACCTAATCCTGGAACAACTCTCATGCAGAATATCTTTATTTCTAAAGATGGAGATGGGAGGTAATGTACTTGCTCCAAACCACACCCTTTGTTCTTTTGTGTTGACTAAGAGTTGGATCTTGGTGATGTGTATGATGGATAAAATATACTTCCTGTGTTTCATGATGTCATGGGGAGCAGGAGATCAAGCCTTTATGAAATTTGTGGCATCCTATGACAGATTGTTCCATATACCTAGTAAGTGGTAAAAGAGCATCATGTGCCAGCAACAATGATACATTCACCCACACTCAGATACAAGCAATCCTCAGCAATTGTTTACTGTAAGTTGGGAAAGTTCTGAAACATAAGCAATCCATGCTTGCCTTCCTACAAAATTGCCGACTTTACTTATGGCCCTCAACAGAATTTCCTCTTTGGAAGAAAAGTTTTCATAAGTGGGTGCATAACTTAAACACATGCCCAAGATTTAGATTTAGATTTAGATTTAGATTCAGGTCCCGTCTGTCCCTCTCACCCAAGGTTCATAGTGCATAACTTAAACAAAAAAAATTGGATTTAGATTTAGCTCCCCCACTTTGGAACAGGAGCCAAAATTCATGAATTATTACAGGGAGTGTGTATGATTGTTGAGAATGTTTTTTTTGCCTGCCTAGTGCAATCTCATGGTGTATCAACCATGGCGTTCAAACACCATTTATAAATGAAGTCCAAAGCAAACAAAGCCAACAACCAACCTAATGTCTCATATATACTAATTTTGAAAGCCTAACTTCTATGAATAATTAAGAATGGTTTTGCATCTCAAATAATAGTGGATTGTTGTTTTTGTCATTGACAACATCAAAAGGTGATACCAAACCAGACACACTGGAATCACCAACAGCAGCAGGGACTTCCACCATTTTCTCAGTACCTCCCAAATTACTGGGGGGATCTGCTAACATGGTGATGTGGGTTCAGTGATTTGAAAGTAACTGAGGTAGCAGGTAGCAGTGGTGGTGAGAATGCTGCTGCGGCAACAATGTCGTGTGTGTTTTCTTGGTGCTCTGAATGCTTGTGACACAAAAAAAGTGTCAAAATTGTAAGGCTGTGGTCCATTCAAGCAAATTGAAAAAAGGGAAACTAAATCTAAATCCAAAAATTTGCTGAACAGAGGAAGGGGAATTGAAATTTTTGGACACCGCCGGGCTCCCCTCAGATTACAATTTAAGTATTATAACCTAATAAAATGGTCAGCACATCTGTTTAATAGATTATGGTACCTAAATCTAAATCCAAATTTGGGGACTGCGTTTAAGTTATGCACCCCCAAAGTCATTATTTTTCATAATGATTTACCACTATATGTAACCCAATAGATTGTTGGCCCAAAAAAGTCAATTGTTTATATCATAGTGTGGACTGTAATAGTAGACAGTATCATATTTACATGTCTTTATTCATTGCAAATTGTGCAAAGATGGATAGTATGTTGTCTATATTCATGACATTGCTTAAATGATCATGTTAAAGAATTTAAATAGATGGTGTGGTAACATGTTTCATTGTTATAATAGCATCATTTGTTGTGCAGTAGCAGTACTTTGTGTGGGTACCAACTGGAAAGCATTTATTCACAAATCTATGAAGAACTTATCTCACTCTAGAACCTGGCAACTACTGAACAAGCTATAAGTCTCTAAGTCAATATATTCCTAGACTACTGATAACTCTCTATTACATTTTTCTCAACTCAAAATAAGTATTCAATTCCTCAAGCTAGAGAGGGAAATATTTTTTAAACCCACCTGACTTTTGTTAAGGATAAGCAAGGAAGAAGGCCAGGTTGTAATACTTGTGTCAAAAGCTTGAATGGTATTTTTTTGTCATTTTGTTTGTTGATAATTACAAATCATCTCTGTTCTTCAAGGGGGGGGGCACTTTCAATAATGAACTAATCACACCTGGAGATTAGAAATACTAGCCTTGCATAACTAGACTTTTATGGTGTAGTGCTATGCTCTACCACAGGACCTAACATTTGAAAATAAAGCACCTTGAAAATTCCTTTTTATTGTCTTAAATTAAATTATATCTAATATGTTATGTATGTCATGCCTATGATAATGGTCCTAAATAAGTATGTCCAGAAAAGAGGTTGGACACAATGGCTGCCTGCAGTCTGCCAGACAACACTAGTGTTGTGTCTGGTGGGCAAAGTCTTTGGAGGGAAGAGAACGTAGAGAAAAGCCTGCTAAAGTTTAATCAAGTGATATGTTGTCTGGATGAATATTGTTGCTAGTACTTGCCATTGATGTGTGCTAGCGAATGGGAAGAGGAGGAGAACAACACCAAAAATTTTACTCGAGTGAAATGCATCAAGTTTCACTCCCATTCTCAAAATTCTAGAGGAGTGTTGCTACCCGATGACTTCTATCTTTTTGATGTCGATCTATCAACTTCGAAAAAATAAACGTTCATTATTCCGAACCCCTATCTAATAGGTTCCTCCAAAGTGAATGTGGTAGAGGTTTTTTTGCATATAATAATTTATTTTGTATTTTGGAAAAGGCAACTTTTATGTACATCTGTTATATTAAGAATACACAATCACTCTTTTACATGTAGAAACAGTAAATGATAATGCTTCTTGCATTTAGTTCAAACCCGAATCTACAACAGAAACTCGCAAAAACTCAAGGGACACCAAATACTGCATTACTGTGTGGTTTAGTCTTCGAATAGAGATAAGACTCCTTCGGCAGCAACATCATCGTCTTGCTGACAAAGCAATCCTTCCCGTTCAAGTCCGAGACGTCTTGGTGTTATGAGCATAAAACCATCGTTGTCGCCGAAAAAGTCAGCCAGATGAGAAACATCAGAGGCAAAAGACTTATTATCGGATTTCTTTTCTACTGATATGTAACTAGGCATTTCTGGATTTCCAAACCTAGGAGTGGGAGGGCAAAGATTATTGGAAGAAACAGATACTTGATCAGGTGGAGGACTTCGTGTACTTCTGAGCAAACAAGGACTGGCGTCAAACTGCAAATGTGCATCTGAAGCTAAGGCTGTAGAACAAGTAGACAAAGAAGCTGTTTCCGTCAAGCCACAATTTAAAGACTCCTGGTGTCTTTGTGGCATCCGCTTAGGTTCCAGAGCTATGTTTGGCAGAGGAGTTCTCGTGTTGTCTTGCGAAGGAGATAAAACTGATATTGGAGTGTTGGACGAAAAAGAGCTGTGGCGAATGGTCCCCGCAATTTTGCTGGGCGAAGAAAGGTGGGATTCGATACTCCTTGCTCGTTCCACAAAACGGGCCATACCCGGAGATGTCGAAATATATGCCATCTCCTCATCAGTGTCATCGCTATTTCTCCACTCATGCTGCAGAGGTCCAGTAGAAGAAACATTAGGCTTCAAAGTCTTCGACGGGCGATACCCGTGAGGCTTTGAGAAAGATGACTGAGAGAACCATCTTAATCGGCACGAGGCGCTGGTTGCAGGAAGTGATGGTGTCTTTCGTCCAAAAGGACCAGGTGATTGTGGGCCATTGCAACCTACGTATAACGGATTCGGACGACGTGCAACAGGTGAGTGCAATGATAGTCCTCCTATTTGCAGGTCGAATTCCTTTTCTGGTACTTGTAAAGATTTTGTTTCCTTTTCATCGTTGCACGTAAAATCTGGTAGAATCGAGTTTGCAGCGTTTGTCATAGACGATGCAGGTCTCTTTCGCCTGAAATGTTTGTCAGGTGTGATAATACAAGAGGATCGGTTGTTGATTTCAGATATTGGTTTCCGTGGCTTTAATTTGATGCTAGAACTCAATTCCTTTCTTGCCGTTGGTCTTGCTTTACTTGATGGGCCATTGCGACATAAAATTTCGTCGACGGGTGGATAATGTTGAAGATTCCTGAGTGGAAGTGGCAATGGCTTTGAGAAAGAGTCATCTGAACCGGCAATTTTTGCTTGTCGTGATCGGTGTAACATGGGTGGCATTCCTTTGTCCTGTACCTCGATTTCCTGACACTCAAGTTGGGACATGGTGGTTGTCATAAGTTCATGTGGATGCTAAAAAAGTGTCACTAATGTGTGCGTTGTGGTTGTCGGACTTCGCTTTTAGGACTGCCGAACATGTCCCACAACATCACAGAATTCTTTTTCTGTTTTGATTGAAAGTAGTCGACTACCAGGTACCGTAGGTTCCTACCTTTTATCCAAGATCTGCACATATCGTAGAAATCATACTCTGACGACCTATTCACACGACCTTCCAAAAGTCTGGCGGGACCTACAGTCAGTAAAATATATTCAACCTCCCTTTTCTAGAAGCATTATTTATTAATACCAGGTATTTACGTATCAGATAGAGTATCTATACTCTTGGACTTCACATTTTTAGTAAGGGAATTTATGAAAGATTCCTGTCGTACGTCACCCTTTTTAAAATTTCAAGAAATATTCACTATGCGATGCAGAATTTTCTGGATTCGGAATGTTGCATAAACATGCAACATACGCAAATCTTGAGAATCGAAGCATCTTCTGAAATTCTTTTTCCACAGAAAAACAATAAGTTGTTTGGAAGCATATTAGAAGATAGCCAAGATAGAGTACCTTACGTAGGACCTACATGGTTGGACTCTACCTCTGGTACAATGCTAGGAGATGAAGAGGCATCGTCTTTTGTTTTGAAAGTACTGTACCTGCTAGTTCTTTTACAGGTTACATATGCCCCGTAATGCCTCTTAATCTGATACTGTACCATGAATCATCATCTTACACAATCTGACGCATTTCTGAAGACAACTTCTCATTGGTTTATGGAACTTCTATCCTATCTTTTAATTATTCATATATGATAAAAATAATGAAAACCATTGATACCAGTAACTGGTACCTGTACAGGTAGAACATCATTTTTGTATAGGTACCGGTACTTCTACTACCTTACTGAAATTTTTATATAACTGGTAGCTAATTGGGAAAATTCTCGTCGGTATTAATTGGGACTGTACAAATAATTGTTCAAGACTTAATACTGCGCGTACGCAAAGTGCGAATATGAGGTACCTCTAGTACCGTTTACCAATGTGGTAGAATACGATACGTCATACCATGTACATACAGGGTACGGTATATATGCTCCTGTACCAGGTAAATTTAAACTACCTGTACGAGTACCTCGTACCTGGTATGACTTGCTCTAGTAGAGCCAGCTAGTATTACGACGGAGCAGGTATGTACTTATCATCCACTAACTCCTGAGTTTTTATCACTTTTTCCGCCTTTGTACCAGCAGGTTTACTTCTGCTGGTTTGATGTGAGACCTGACCTGTAAACTACCATGTAGAAAAACGAACCAACTGTAGTAGAAGAACGTTTTTTTTCGATTCACGGGCTATTTCAGTGGACGACAGTGGGCTGGAATGTGGGTTTCGGTGACATGAGGATATCAACTGTACTACCGTATGGTAGGTATCTTTTGTAGCCATGAGAAAATAACCCAGATTTACCAATAGATGTGGTTTAGATCAATATCCATGTGTAAACATGAAAACTAAAAATAAAGTTTTGTTTTGATAAAGGTTATAATGTATGGTATGTATTAATAGGCCCTCTAGATTCAACAATTCCAGAAACCTTTTCCATAAAAAAACAATAAAATTTCAATGTACATTTTATATGTAGATGTAAAATAGCATAATCCAACTGAGAGTGTATATATACATGTATGTGCAGAATAATAATGCAGTTTTCAGTGTCGCCGTTGCTTCGTATTGCGTAGTGAATCGTAACTCCCACGACGATGTGTCCTCTCGTCCAGGAGAACCTGTGGCGAAGCTAAAATAAAGTCATCATCGTCTCCACATAAATCGCCAAGATGAGAAATGTCCGAAGCTAAGGACTTGTTATCACAACAATTGTCTATCATCACGTAACAAGGGGGTTGTGTTTTACATGATGGGATTGTCGTAGGTACAGGTCTTGGTGGACAAACGTGATGATTTGATGAAACGGAAACTTGTTCAGGTGGAGGACTACTTGCCAATATCCTAGAACAGTTCTCTTCATTCTTCGGGGGTGTTAATCTTTGTTTTAATGGGTGCTTATTTGTAACCATAGAAGAGTTGTGTAACGGATTTTCATGAATGCTTCTTCTTGGCGTTTTTCTCGGCGTTAAACTTAATTTGCGTACTGGAGTTCTCTTTATATCCGACCTGCTTGTTAAGTGTGTCATCGGAATCTTCGTTGTCGTGTTTTTCGATGGAGTTGAAAAGGGTGTATCTTTTCTGGCTGCACGCTGTACATAAAGTGCCATGCCTGGTGATGTTGCCAAAAGGGCCATTTCCTCGTCGTTGTCTTGTTCCTCTTTCGATTGAAATATTGGAGGTGTAGCTACCAAATAATGATCTAATGGTAGACTAGGAAGATTATTAGATAATATATTGTTTTGGTCCTTGCGAGCTTCTTGATTACTGTGACTGAACCCAAGCTTTTCCGACTTGGGTGTTTTCAGAAGGGCATCTTTTGATTTTGGATGTTTCATATACGGCGGAGGTGGAGTAGGAGTTTCTGTGATTGAGTTCGGAAGACGTGCAACAGGCGAATGTAGGGATAATGCATCAATGTTTAATATATCTGAGAACTTGTTTGTTTTCCGTCCCAATTCCGTACTATCAGGGCCATTGCAATAAAGGTTTGACAAAGAATCATCACTATCAATTGATGATACAGGTCTCTTCTTGCTTCGAAAGCCATGGTCAGGTGATACGATTGTTGTGGGAGCAGGACCACGAATTCCTGATATCTTTTTCCGGGGCATGAGCTTGATAACACCTGGCGAAGAAGTATCCTTCTTGCTGAATCCCCAAACACCGGAAGTTGCAATCACATCATGATTATTTTTGCGACACAGAATTTCACCAATGGGTGGTGGAAAATCTTGAAGAATTTCATAACTAAGAGGGGACGAAGTTTCCATCTTAGCCATTGTTTTTTTATGGTAGAGAGCCAGGTGAATAAACGTCCGTAAATGCTATGGATATGCTCAATGATTCTCAATGATGCCGATGATGATGTTTATGTCGTAGCAGAACTGTCACTCACAAATTAAGAATTTACAACCTCCCGAATCTTGCCAGACACACATAAAGAGGGAGTTCCATAGAGAGGGAGTTCCTTTTTTCGTGTGTCTGACAATGTACTTATGGCTTTTCTTCTGATTATTGTTCTTTTCTGCATTTTTAACATATATTAAAATGAACTGTGCGCTGATGAGTTCAATAATGAACATACTCGACAGTAATTTGGACACTAAAAAATACGGAGAAATACCGAAGGGTAAAGCTGTGTTTATTACGTGGATGTCTTCGATGTGGCTCTGATTTTAACGCTGGATATTTATTACACCGAAATTTTAATAGGATTACATAGATGACACGACATCGAAATCTCACTGACGTTTCACGAATCATATTATATGTTCATGAAGAAAAGAATATTTCCACGATTGAAGCTTCAAACTGACGTACCTTCAAATAATGTATATGTTCATGAAGGAAAATTATTACTTGATATCGTTACTTAACACTTCAAGTCGAACATAGAAAGGCTTATTTCCTATTTAGACTTTGAAGAAACGAACACATGTTTTCAAGACGACTCTATCAACCATTACGACCTGTGTACAGCGGCAGTCTATACCAGGTAGTTTCATAAAGAATTGCACTGTAACGAACATATGTTTTCAAGACGACTCCAAACATTTTAAAGGAGAAAGGTAGTGCAGCATGCAGGTAGTGCAGCATGCAGGTAGTCCAACCTGTTCTAGCATCATGAAGTACCTTTCCTTTGCAATGATAATCGAAGTACCGGGATTTCTACAGAAAAATGCTACATACGTCCTTTTGTGTAGAAACAGTACATTATTTCATATTCCAGGTCGGGTACCAAGTAGTCCTAGTCCTACCCGGTACCGGTAAATAAATGCGCACCGGATCCTACCGTGTATGATAAGTTCTCCCTGCCCGCCGCCCAACAAGTGGAACCAAAACGATAAAAAAGTACCATACCCATCACCACACACACTGCACCACACACATCCCAAAAAAATTATCTAGAGAAAATGGTTTCGAACGCATGGATATGAATTTGCCATGATTCATCGCTACATTGGCATTTTGAGAGCATGATATTTTAATATATTAACTATCAAGGTGTAAGGCATAGTCTCTTTACAGAGAGCTGAGGCGCTTCTCGTATCATTTCGCTGAACAAAAATTGATATATTAAATGTGGTGCAATGGACTACAAGTGCATCTCTTGGAAGGATCAATATTGAAAAAACTCACATGCTTGGACACAAATCAAAAAGGTGCGACATACCAAAACGGAAATTTTCGTTGTTGTTGTTTTTCACAAGGGATCAAGCAAGAAAGGAGAAAGAGATTTAGCAATGACGAGGACAAACTCTTGGCTGTGTCTGATCAATCGTGATGCACTAAGAATAAACTATACTTTTTAACTGCAATCGGAGCTCTCTCTCTCTCTCTCTCTCTCTCTCTCTCTCTCTCTCTCTGTGTGTCATCTCGTGATGTCTTCAAAATTTGGAATTTGTTTGTCCTTTATAAGATATTGTATTATTTTTCTTCCTTAATTTCTAACATCAACTGTCTCACTTTTGCTCAAAAATGTTTTCTTTTACCTGCACAGCCTGTCAATCATTCCAGTGTCTCCTATGGGAAGTATACCAAACAGAGTAATCTTTGGGCTAGTAGAAAGATACACCAGGTTGGGTATCCGTCCGTCAAACTTTGGGAAGATGTGTACCGAAAGAATTGTTCTTTTGGACTTGCCTTGACGATGGTCTTAAAAGAATAGTTTCACGGTCATGCATTTTTGCGTTTCTGAGCAATAGGTTGTTGTCGATGACATCTAGTCTCTTCTTCATCGCCATTTTCGGAATCACTACGGATGTCATCAATATTTCCATTATTCGTCAACTGGTGATATGCTGATCGAATGATGAGCCATAACCAAAACTTCATTAACAAGACGAGAACCACTAGAAAACCTTTCAATATTAAAATAGTAGTCACACCAGCTAGTTCGGACCCATCATTCGTATCTTCCTCATGGTTGCTGTTATTATCATCATCCATAATGTTGTTGGGTACATGGATAATTATTTGCCATGCAATGTAGGTATACAACACATTCCGTGTGACAATAAATCCTATGGCAAACAGTTCAAAAAAGCGATCCGCCATGAATTGATACCAATCTTGGGGATGCCTTGACAAATATCGGAAGGCTTTGGCAATTAACATTGGTGGATCAGCCCAATCAAAAAATGACATTAGAATACCACCTACACGTGCCAATCCCGCTTGTGCACTCATAAAGACCAACACTATCGTTGCAACATGATGAACCCTGTATGCCCATGTATCCGAACGTTGATGTTCGTACCCTAGTGAAATCAAATCAGATATATATCGTGCTGCATACAACAAGTAATAAAATTTGAAATCTGCATCAATCATCTTGGTCTTGATAGTAGTAGTAGTAGTAGCAGCAGCAGCGGTATCTTGTGGATTATTCGCATCAAAATTGATTTCTGTATCATGTACAAACCATTGATATGGATCCCAATAAGTAAACCATGGTTTACGAGAAATAATTCTCCATGCAAAGTATCCAGATAAAACATGAAGAGACAAGGCTACTAAATTTTGGGAAAATTTTTCTTGCCGTTTTCTAGTAGCACAATTGGGTCCTAATTTCCACCGTACCCATGGTTCAATGACAAACCATCTCATCCCCCAACTGTACGTATGACAAATAGTAAATTGAATCAAAACTACAATCCAATCTGATCCATAACAACTATGTTTGGTGCCATTAAGACTCGAAGATGTTATGTCATTCATGTCAGCAACCCACAAAGAAGGAATACCAAGATAAAAGCCTTCGTCACAAGATGCCCAAGATTGACAACAAATATTATTTGCTGCAACTTGGTTTTCTTGTTGCTTTGCTACCATGGATACTTCTGGTGTCTCATTGTGGCTATTCCAAAGAACAGTATTCAAAAATGACCAACCGAGATATTTGAATGATTCACAACCAACAAGTATTATTTCCATTCCTTCCTGTTGATGCTATTTGTTGTATGGAGTGTTTGTTGTGCTGTTTCGTCCAAGGACAAGAAGAAAGAAGACACAAAAGAAGAAGTATCCGAAAATCTCAAAAACCATCATCAACTCGATGCATCAATCCGCGACTCGAAATCCAGCTGCTTCGCAAATATCAATATCCACGATCCAAAAAATGAAGATAAAAAAATAAAAAAATGAAAACATTTTTTAGTCGAAAGGGTCGAACTGGTCATCTATGAGAAACCTCTTGAGTGCTGTAGTTTAGTCTACTCTCTAGAGTCTAGATCTTAGTCCTAAACTCCAAACACAATGAGGCAACGTACGAGTACAGTACGTGCGACTCTTGTCTTCAAAAA
>WKLE02002313.1:0-14124 GCA_014885115.2 Asterionellopsis glacialis
TCCCATTGCATTTTGTCCCGTTGCGTTTCAACATTTTAGTGGATTAACTTATCATTGCTTCCCGGAAACCTCTTGACGAGAACCATCCAAAACCACACAGAAAAAAAAATCCGGTACAACCAAAACAGAAGGATGGGTTCCATTAGTCTTGTTACAAAAACTCTTGTTCTTATTGTGTTGGTGATTCAGAAGGACCCTATTATTTAGTACCTGCAAGTACAGTACCAGGTATAATAATTAATGAACGATATTTCATTTTTTTCTTTTTCTGCGAAACAACACAAACGAAAAAAAAAAGCAGAGTCAGAGCTACAGTACTAGATAGCATGCTCCTCCGAAAAGTAAAAGAGAAATAACGATAAAGAACTTAAGAAACTGGATACTGCTCTTATTTTTCGTGATGTTGGGTTGTTAATCCTATTTGGAATTTATGCGTACTTTGTAGTGGAATTTGCATCATGATACTGCAGTTGCGCCCTTGCAGTAACTAGGAAGATTGGTTTTTGTCTGTGAATACGTCTTTGGAATGCGATTTTGATTCTGTCAAATTTGGCAAAGCTAATTTCAATAGACACTTTCAGTGCAATACGGAATATAGAGAGAGCACATCTGAAGTTATACTTTATTTTATTCTTCTCTATAGAAAGAGAAATAACTTCCAATTTATGTATATGGAAATTAAAATTGATCCTTGTATATATGTGAGTTCCATTTCCAACTCGCATTCCAAGAACAATCGTTCTTATTCGTGTTCATATAGTCCTTGACGTTTTCCGAGTTTACTCTTGCTTACTGAACAGAAATTTTCACGCCAAGTTCACCACTTGCATTGCTGCAAAAATAATCGCCTTCACCCTTGCCAATAGAATACCATACAACATCGCCAGAGGCAGTCATATCCGACGTGAGCGGTACTACAAATGTACCCATGGAATCTTCCCCATGCATACCATCGTCATCAAACAAACGAAATGTAATAGTGGGAGCATCTCCTTCTCCGCCTTGTTCAATAAGTTTGGAATCATCCTCCGTTAGTTCAAATGTATATTTATCGTTGAAGGCTGGTTCCAATGTTTTCACTTTGCATTTGGACTGAAAGATATAATCATTTAATCCGTGATCTTTATAAAACACACGTACAAAAGGATCGGAGGAATTTAAGTCCTTAATCACTAAATTACGACCACGAAGTATATGAATATGAACAGTCTTGTTGGTCATAATGTTTACTTGTTTTCTTTTCCCTCTTTCTTTTGATTAGTTACGTATGAGGAACTCACTGACACTTAGTCACTTCTTATTGCCTATTGTTACGAATATCAATTCTTCTTTGTACTATTGATTTCTCTCTCTCCAGATGATAAGTCTTTATCTTGCTTATCGATATGATGTATCTTCGCGTGGCTTTTCTTTGTGACGCGCAAGACGGAAAGAACACGTATATCGAGCTTTTTCAAAGACACTAAGGACTACAGAGTCAAAGACAATTGTTGTCAATTGCGAACCCAGAATGTTTCTTTTGGGGTGTATGGATATCAAGATTGGCAAGGATATAGTCGTGGATAAGAGTATGCAGACCCAGTCATATGATGTGTGGTGTTCTTTTTTCTCTTGATGTCACGCCGCCCTGGATCTTCGAATATAAAACTATATTATGGACGGTACAGAGTAGAAAAAGTGACTCGTGCCAGGATAGTACGGTAAAGATTTGATATAAAGTACAGGTATATCGTGTGCAGGTACTGTTACAGAACGACATAGGCTTGCTTGGACCGACTGCCTCGCAGATGCAAAAAGAATGTGAACCCATATTTTCTACTGGTACAGGTACGTATTGTAGGTACCTGGTACGGCATATAAATTTTTCCCTTCCCATGTCTGTTACAGGTACCGTAGGTCTACTAATAGATTAGTACTAGTCTACGTAGGTCTTGTTCGTAGTACCGGTAAATAGCACCCTACATACTACTCCGTATTCTACTTGAGATTTTTGATATCTTCGCGCTTATCCTTCGCCTGGTCACCGTCCGTGAGAGTGATGTGTACCAGGTATGCCAACTGTAGCTCGTATCGTCTGTCATCTCCGGTGCTGTGGATAGGCGACTCATGCAAGAATGATATGCGTGATGTTTTTCAAAATCTCTTGGAGAAGATTACCACTGACACAAACCACAGTACAACACCAAAGAACTCAAAGAGAAATCTTATAATCTTTTTTAGCTTTCTTTCGGCGTGACAGACAATATAGGACCACCCAACTTGCTATCGATGGATCATTTTTTGTTGTTGAAGACTTTCCAAAGAACACAAAGAAAAATGCAGAACATGAATTGCCAAAATGTGATCAAAGAGTTTTGTCGAATAGTACACCATGATGCTGTCAACTGCAATACCATTTCTCGATTTTATTCTACGTTCTCCTCTTTGGCGAATAGAGGACCCTTGGCATTACATCATGACAATAAGAATAACCATGGCCGTTCGTTTGCATCATCTACCAGTCCAATTACTAAAAAAACAACTGCCTTATCGTTAAATTCAAAACGCCGTCATGGACATAAAATAACCATGGTAACAGCCTATGATTTTCCATCAGCTGTACATGTGTCACGAGCAGGAATAGATATGATATTAATTGGCGATTCTGTAGCCATGGTAGAATTAGGACATAATACAACACAACCAGTCACAGTAGATCAAATGATACATCATTGTCAATCTGTTCAACGGGGTGTAGAACTAGTACGGTTAGAAGATGATACAACAACCAGTGATTCTTCTCCAAATGGTGGTGATGAAAAAATAATACCTTTACTTGTAGGTGATATGCCATTTGGTTCGTATGAATATCAAAATACAGATATTGCATTACAAAATGCCTACCGGTTTGTACAAGAAGCAGGTATGGATGCCGTCAAATTGGAAGTAAGTTATTTTAGGTGTCCGGGGGTATTTTTTCTAACGAGTTCCAATAATTAGCCTTACATTCCTTTTTTTTTCTTGTTTGTTGACATGAAACACAACAAAAAATAGGGCGGTTCCAAGGCACGTGCCAATACAGTCCAAAAAATAGTGGAAGGGGGTGTTGCTGTAATGGGTCATGTAGGATTAACACCTCAAGCTATAAGTGTGATCGGCGGATTTCGTGCACAGGGTCGCACAGCAAATCGTGCACGTAAACTATTAGATGAGGCATTACGGTTGCAAGATGCTGGGTGTTTTAGTATTGTATTAGAATGTGTCCCGTCGAATGTAGCAAGTGAAATTACAGAATCGTTAGAGATCCCTACCATTGGTATTGGTGCTGGAGGTGGAACGTCAGGACAGGTGTTGGTATTCCACGATATGTTAGGTATGATGTCACATCCACATCATGACCAATTCGTACCCAAGTTTTGTAAAAAGTATGCACATGTAGGACATGCTATACAAGATGGATTACAAGAATTCAAATCGGATGTTGAATCCAATATATTCCCTGGTGAAGAATATTCACCATACAAAATGTCCAAGGGTGAAGCAGAAGCATTTGAAACCTTATTGAAACAAGATGAAGAAGAACGTGTACGTAAACACAATGAAGATGCGAAACGCTTGAAGGAAGTTGATGAATATGAAACATTGAATTTGTATGGTAAAAAATAAAAAGCAGCAGATCCTGCAGTGGTGAGAAAAAACATGGTGGGAGAACGCAGAGAGTCGACACTATGGACCAGTGAGCAATACGCTTATCGCAGTTGAAAAGATGACTTCCATTAGAGGCTTTCAATAAATCATTAACTACAGTACAGATTATTACATATAAATATGTATCATCTTTTTTTAAAAAATAAAAGACTTCCATTCCAAACATGGTATCACTTTTTTATTCTACATTCCGCCAAAAATCACACCTGTTGGTTTTGACATGCATATTCACCATATTCACAAACATTCACACTATTTGACTCCCATCATAGAAACATATATTGTTTTTGTATATCCTATACACCTTGAAGACAATTCATAATCCCAGTATAATAATCCCCCCTGTCTTTCGATATCTCTCTCCTTTTTACGAACATACGTTGGTGCAACATGCACATTCTACAGAACATTCAATTTCTAAACCAATTAATTCTCCACCCAATGTCGACCGCAATTGACATAATTCTTGTGGTACTGTCCCTTCCAATAGCGGATTGTTTGTTAAATTCAAAGATCTTACATTGGATAATAATCCTAACTCAGATGGAATAGTTCCAGTCAAATTATTGGTATCTAACCACAGATGTGTCATGCCATCTAATAATCCTAGTTGAGTAGGTATAGATCCCCCAATGCTGCATCCAGCTATGTTTAAACCTTGTAAAGAGTAAGCCAATTTAGACCATTGCACATTTTGTAACGATCCACCAATATTCGAATTCCCAAATCCCCAATGATCTACCAGTTTACTTTCACTTGTTCCATCTGCTGCAATACCCATAGTATTTAAATATTCAATACCTTTTGCGGATGATATGTTTGCATTTTCAATATAAAAATACTTTAAATTTGGCAACGTTAAAATTTGTGTAGGGATTGTACTTTCCATGTAGTTATTACCGCCTAAACTCAAATATTCCAGCTGTTGTAAATTTTGAAAGATGGTACCATCTAAGGTACCTTCAAATAATGTATAGTCAGCTTCGTATTGCTTTAAGTTTGTTAATAGTGCAATTTCAGTTGGTATAGCACTACTACCTGCCGTTGTTGTTGGGGTAGTATCAGCATCCGTAGACATGTTGTTGTCGTTGTATTCAAAGTAGGTTGATCCAAAGTATAAATATTGTAATGTGGATGATAATTTGGCCAGCCATTCATATTGCGAATTATAGATTGGATTATCATATAAATCCAAAGATTTTAAATTCACCAATAAACCAATTTCAGCAGGAAGTGTGCCAGTTAAATGAAATTTTCGTAAATCTAATCGTACGACAAGCTGTTCGGATAAACGATTACATTCGACACCGATCCATGGTTTAGATCGATCACATTCATGACTCGAAGAGGATAACCAATTCGCTGTATATTTCCAACCACCATCACCACTACTGCCATCATCATTGGAAGACGAGTAGTAGGGATTCGATACATTATTTGTGGCATAATACAAACATCCCAAAGCATATCGTTGTGATAATTGTGTAAGTGACATTGTATCTATATCATCATTCGTCAATAACCAACGAAGTGTTTTAGATTGATAGGATTCTGTATTCAGAAATTCTTGTCCACTCTTCAAAGCAACATTATTGCTAATCAAGTAAGTTTCTAGGTGAAATGGTGTAGGATTAGAAGAGGGAACAGTTGATGGTATTTGTGTGGGTACCATGGACGTTGTAGGATTTTGAGAATGTGTTGTTGTCGGCAATACTGACATGGTAGGATCCAAAGAGAGTACCAAGGATGGAGATGTAGTTGGGTTCATTGATGGTGGGAAGGACGGAACGCTACTTTGTGATGGTAGACTGGACGGATTATACGATGGAACAGATGATATCGATGGCGTTTCGGATGGTAATATTGTCGGGACAAAAAAAGGTGAACTTGATGGAAATATTGCAAATTGTATGGATGGTTTGGTGGAAGTTGTTGGACTTCTACTTGGTTCCGATGATGCTTGCACATTTGGTTGCAAAGACTGAGTAGGTAATTGAGAAGATCGCAATGATGGCTTCGCTGTGGGAATTGTGGACAATGTTGGATTTTGACTTGGACTGAGTGAAGAAGTGACAGTGAATGCTGGTGTTTCAAATACATTGGTAGTCACGGTAGTTGGTGGAGGTGACGATGATATACTGCTGTCATTATTATTCGACGATGATGATGCAGTATTCTTGTCACTATCCCCCCCTGATGCCAGCACTAGACCAAGAATAATTGCTAAAATAGTACCCAACATACCCAACATGGCTACAATTGCCAAATTTCGGCGACGTTGAGTAGCAAAGCATTCGTTCTGATTCACCATCTTTATTACTTCAAATATCAATGTATTCAATTCAGATGAAAGTCAATGGTGGTAGACTATTGATATATGTAAAGACTGATGTCAATGATGGAAGTGGACTCTACGTGAAAGAAACGAAACGAACGGTTTCTTTGCATGTTTTGTGTGGGCTTCCTTTTTTAAAATCTCTTTTGTTCCGATCGCGCACGAAAGACTGGACTTCTTCTTAAGTAATCTATTGAATGTAATTGGCGCGCTACCGAAAAAGAGCGTTTTCGAATTTTCAAATGAATTAAGGTCTTCGTGATTTCAACTTATTTAACGGTTCAATTGCTATTTATTTATTTAATAGATGAGCCAAAAAATCAAATTCACGGAACGTTCTATAACAGGCCAACTCGGAGGGAAGACTCCAGTCCATTTTGTACGAGACTTGCGGATGTCACACATTTTTTATGTATTCAAAAACAAGACAACAAGAAAGATCTCCGTGTACTCGTAGGCTCGTGTCGTATGCTTGCCGAGAACTACGGATGATGATGCAGTATTGTTGCTGACATTCTCTAGATCAACATCATGTACAGTACTGAAGTCCTAGTTTGGAAGAAGAGCATGCGGTTTGTTAAGTATGTTTGAATCTCTTTCCGTGCTCCTAGAGAGAGTACTGTAAGTAGTTTGCTTCAATAACAACCTTGAGTACTCGTACAGTATCACTGTTGTCCTTGGAATAGACAGGGAGCACGACTGTGCCATGAGCTGAATGAGTTGCGTGCAGAGAAATTTCTCGTTATCATTTTTTGTGCGAGAATGGTATAATCCTCGGTCAGGATTGAACAGAACTGATCGTGGTTGCGACCACATCTGACGGACGCTGGATTGCATGATTCTATCAGACATAATGTTATTTCACAATGGAAGAATCAGCAGATGCCAAAAAGTCAGAGAAAATTGCTGAACCAAGGGAAAAAATGGCTGCTTCTCCAAAGTAGCCCGGCACCAAGGAAAGGAGTTTAACTTTAAAGTCTTATTTTATTTTGACTTGTTCTTTAACGAATGATGATGCTTTGCTCAATGTAGGATGTAAGGATATGAAGTCTTCGTTAAGAAAAATGGAGGAGAAAAAATCTCGTTGTTCGTTACCTTCATTTCCTTCGTCAGTGCCACCTATTACATAATCACAAAGTTCTTGGAAAGACACATTGTTCTTGATGGCAAGATCATGAAGTTTGCGAAAGGATTCACGGATGTCGGCAGTAATCACAGCATCGTAATCTTCTTTTAACATCCTCGCTTGATCCTCTAAAGGATCTTTCCCGGCAATAGCACTTGTGATAACAACTGTGAAACGATGATACGTTTTAGTCTGATTGCGCAAGCATGGGATGGTGAATCTCTTTATTGATGGCACATCCTTACACAGTTCGCGCAACTCTTCTACAGACTCCCAATCCTTCTTGTCGGTTCCATGAAGGTTCGATATGAACTTCAGGAACTTGACACGATGATGAATTTCCGCATCTGTGTCTTGAATAGCTTGATATGTGTTACCTAAACCAAGGTGGGCATCACCAAAGCTACTCCCAATATCAACATGATAAGGATGCTTCTCGAAGAGTGGCTGTATTAAATGTAGTTGATATTCGTAGACACTTATTGCTTCTTTATACATTTGCTTCTCAAGATACATTTCTGCTAGTTGTCTGCAGTGGAGTGAGTGAAGGTGCATATTCACTCTAAGCTTCATCGACCGACCCACTTGAATGGCCTTGCTTATGAAACTGATTCCACGATCGATCTGATCGATTTTGATAGCACATTGACTGGCTGCTTCCATGGTCAGAGTAAATTTTTCGATATAATAATCATCTTCCTTTCCTTTAGGATGATTGAGAATGGAAGTTCTGTAAACTTTATAGGCACGGTCATAACATTGTAGGGCCTCGGTTTCTCGTTCCAGTGCGCTCAACAATCGGCCCTGCTCGGACAATACACGGACTAAGTTGTAGCTGTGTTCGAATTTTGGTTCCGGGATGCTTGTTGATCTTTCAGCACTTTCCAACGCACGGCTAAGTGTCAACACCGATGCTTCCTTTCTTCCCTTATCTTCTTGAATATCTGCAACTTCCAGTAGGGACCAGACCAGTGAGTTCCATAAGTCTGGAACTTTAGGTAGCAGTTTCGCTATTGCTGCATCTGCTGCCACTTGGCCCATCCGCGCAGCCATCAGTTCGTGTGTCTTCTTGTGACCTCCTTCTGTTGCTTGCAGGTGTGTGCACAGAGAACTATAGATACAGCTAAGATCCCTTAGAATTACTGGTGAAGAAGGATATCTCTCTACCAGACGTGTTACAATTGCTAGACTCCTCATTAGGTTTCTTTCGGCTACGGCATGATTCCCATCGTCCCTCAAATTAAAGCTTGAGAGTTGCAAGGCTTTAGCCAGTTGTCTACAAACTAGAAAATCGCTTGGGAATCTGGATTCCAGTTCATCTAGTATTGCAATTGCTTCCGCATCCATGGATATTTTCTTGGAATGGTCCTTTTCATCAATGGCTATGTATGATACAAGAGTCGCCAGAAGGCAGAGCACTTGTTTGCTTCTCGGAAATTCTTGTTGCAATGAGCGGAGTAGCTTCACACCTTTTTCGTCCCATTGATTTGAGTCTACGTTAGGAAGATAAAACTCAAGCACACCAAAAGAGCGATAAATATCTGCTAAAAGCAGCGACACGGTAAAGGTATCCTTGCTCACGCCACTCAGTATTGAATAAGCATCTAATGCTTCAATAAGGATAGCTTTAGCCACATTGTACTGCTTCAGCGTTACATGGAAGTCAGCAGTGTCAATCATTGTGCGGATAAGTAATGCGTGCTGTTTGGTTTCCTTATTATCAAGCAAGATTAACCCCTCCAGGACTCTTTTGGCCTTAGACAATATGAAGATAGCCGTATCCACTTCTCCACAGAGTTTTCCTCTGCTGATACCAAGGTGCCATAGAATATATGCTTGTTGTATTTCGTTAGGAAGCCCCTTCTCTATAGAATCGCAAAAGCTGTCAATCAATATCTTTTCAATGCTTGAAGTAATGTCGGGCTCTCCAATTGTTACCGGTACAGGAACGGCTTCCAGTGTAGCTCCAGAAGTCACCATGCTAATAACACTTGTTTCCGATTCTCTCGCATTTAATTTTCTTTCAATGATATCCTTGACCGCACGAAGGCTATCACAGGACGCCATCGTTTGTGGATGATCATCTCCTAACACTGACTTCCGGATATCAATGACCTTCTCCAATTCTAACGTACATCCTTCGTAATCTCCCTTTTCATATAATACATTTGAAATATTGTTATATACTGTTGCAATATCTGGGTGTTTCAATGTATAACACGCTTCGTAAACTTCAAGACATTTATAATAGTTAACCAAAGCGTTGTGGTGGTCACCTTTCTTCTTCAAAACACCACCGATGTTGCAGTGGGTAGTTGCAGTCGTTGCATTATTGTCTCCAAATTTAGTTTCATAAACAGCTAAAGCCTTAGAATATGCGTCCAGGGCACTATCAAGATCACCAATGTCATCTAAAATAGCTCCAAGATTATTGTAAGAACCGGCTGTATCGAGATGTTCACCACCTAGTACAGCTTCTCGAACCGAAATGGCTTTACGTAAATAATTCAATGCTAAATCATACTCACGCGTGTTTTTCAACACGCCAGCCATGTTATTGTACACCGTTGCTGTATCTAAATGCTGTTCACCTAACACTGATAAACGTATCTCTAGAGTCCTCTTTAACATTGTCAATGCGTCATCATGTTCACCATTGCGCCAGAACAAGAGTCCAACTTTACTACAAAAGTCAGCAAATGATAATTTCGAAGCTTCATCGTCAAGAGATTCATTTGACCGTTCTTCTACTAACTCATCAATTACACTTCGTACCCATTGCCTCAGGAGTTCATTTACTTTGTTGTTTAGAGCTACGCATCCAACTCCATTTTCCACAATTTCTAATATTTTTTCCAGATCTTCTTTGATAGACGCACCTGCCTGTTCTACTCTTGTATTAGCCAAAGCTTCATAAAGCAAATCAATCTTTCCCTGATCTCCAATTATTGACTTTGTAAATTTCTGCTTTTCTTCGGGAGTCATAACTATTGTTACTTTACATCCGTACTGGTTGGCTGTGTAAATTTCAAAGATACACCAAGCTCTGGTTAGGTATATAGGTGCATGCCATGGTCCCATCATTGACAGCACATGACCAATACTAGTGACACGTTCCCCAAACTCAGCAAAGAAATCCACAGTTGTAGCATTTAGAATTCCCGACCTTTGTAGTTTGGCTTGCTCAACAACACGATGCTGGTTAATACATAGACAACATATCCATACATATGTTCGCTTCATATTGAGATTATTCATACGACAATATGCCTCAAGTGTATCAATAATGTCACCGATTGTGTAAGCCCAGGTATAGCTTAGCATGACCGTTGCAGTTCCCACCTTATCTTGTCCTGTAAGAGTATGCACATATGCTGAACCCATCTTCTTGTCAACTGGTGATACACTGTTCATTCCACTTTGACGGATTACTCCAGGTGGTCCATCAAGATTTTCAATCTCGTACAGCTTGGATTCTCTACCAAGTCCAGCAGCCACTACTTCCGCCATGAAACCAGTTTTGAGCCACCAAATACTAGGCCCAAGCTTGTCAAGGCTACCATGGCTGTCCTTGGTAAGCTCGTCCAGACTATTACCTCCACTTTGAGACAATTCAGATTCTGGCTTTGCTGTTGTTTCTTTCTGCATCATACTGGTAGGTGGCACTTTGTCTTCAACATTATCAGTACCATGCATAGGCACCGACGGAAGTATTAATGGAGTTGTTGATCCATTTACCACACAATACTCTTCTATTGATTTTATGACCTGCAGGACATGTGACTTGACTATATCACTTAATTTTTCGGAAAAATTAATTATAGATTTAGTAGTATCCGAACAAGTTTGTTCAAGAGTTTGTATTTGTTCTTTGAAATGCTCACCGATATAGTCTTTATCTTGCTGAAATAAAATTCTAATGAAATACAGACTTTCTGCTACTGCATCCACGTATGAATCTTTTTTAAGGGTAGCTTGTTCTTTGATAACTGTATAAATATTTTCTTCGTACTCGTTAGGACTAAGCAGCGGATTGACCACTTGTAACAAGAGTTTCTTTACATCTTTAGGGTAATTTCCGTATACGTTAATAACATTTGCAATGCTTGCTGTTATTGCTTGAATCGGATAACTCAATGTTTCTGTTGAATAGTATTCGTCGTCTTTGCCGCAATACTGGTTCACAATTGTTTCGTGCCACTCTTTAGCATCGTAAAAGCCAATGGGAATCATGTTTTTGGAGGCCACCCGGTCTTCATTCATACTTTTCACCGTCGACTCGCTGCCAGTGTGTGGGAGGGCTTTATTCGTGGGACGATATTCTTTGTTGCAGCCCATCTCTCTCCATATCCTTCAGTCATGCCTCTATCCAAAACTCCTCTATCGATCCTGAGAAAACAGAAAAACTTGTCCTAGCTACGCAGTATTCCTGCATATCTTACCAAAAAAATGTGCTCAATATTCTGAAGAGGGGGGATGCAACAGGAACATAGACGTTATGAGGGGTGGGGTTAGAAGATAAAAGAAGATCTGTTGCACACAGTACAGTCTATTGAGTAGAGCATCTCAAGGATGGGGTTACATTCGTCATTCAGTGGATATCGATATGTGTCTAGTCCACTAGAGATTAGTATGGATTTAAACGGAAAATGGGTTTAGAGCCGCAAAAAGTTGTTAAGTGACGGGTGTCAGTAGTGTGTTTCACAATCTCTGATGATTCTTTGTGTTCTCTCAAACGATGAACCCGCGGACCTTTTGTTCATGACATCGATCGTGCAAATTTAGGACACAAGACAGGACAAATATCTCAAGTCTTTCGAAACGTCCCGAGAATCAACGAAAAGGGTGTGCGATCGTTTGCTTTCAATCTTATAGAGCTCTAAGATACTCTGGAAACATTGCATTCTTTTTTTACGACGTATTTTGTGCCTTGTCTCCATTTCACGAAGATTAAATAAAATGAGTGCCGCTGCTGTTGCATCCAATGTCGGCAAACATGCTGCCAATAAGCTTACGATATCAAATTGTATTCCATCATTTCGTGCCATGAGGAAATCATTGGATCCAAACGTGAAAATTGGATACGTACCAACAATGGGTGCCTTGCATGATGGCCATCTTTCCTTAGTCGAAAGGGCTCGTAGTGACAATGATGTAGTCATTGCTTCTATATTTGTCAATCCAACCCAATTTGGTGTTGGTGAAGATTTAGATAAATATCCAAGACAGTTTGATAAAGATACGACCATGTTATCTGAATTAGGTGTGGTACGTACAAAAAGAATACGTGAACAGTAACGCCAGTATGGTAAGCATTTTCTAAAAGTAAATTCCCCCATTTCGTTGTTGTTTTCTCATATTACTACAGGATCACGTCTTTGTACCTAATGTTGAAAGCATGTACTCTAAAAATCATGTGATGTATGTAGACCCAACTGTACGTACAGAATACAAAATACTTTAATTTGTCTCTCTTTTTCATTTGTGACCTTTGGAGTAATATTCATCTTACTCCCACTCACATCGTGATTTGTACCATGTTCATCCACATTCCTGCTATAATTTGATTTGTGCTATACTTCTGTTTGACTCTTCTGATTTTTAACAGGGTTTCGACGATATACCTGAGGGTAAATCACGTCCTGGTCATTTTCGTGGTGTTGCCACGATTGTTACTAAATTATTTAATATTGTACAACCCTCGAATGCATACTTTGGTCAAAAAGATGCAGCTCAGTGTGTATTAATACGTAGAGTTGTGGAAGATTTAAATATGATGGACTTAAATATTGTTATATGTGATACTGTTCGAGAAAAAGATGGTTTGGCCATGTCAAGTCGTAATACCTATTTGGAACCTCATGAACGCAAGGTTGCACCTATTGTATACCAATCCTTATGCGCTGCACGTGATGTATATCATCAAAAGCAACAACAAATGAAAGATAACAATAATGTTAGCAGTACAAACAATAATAATATTATTTCATCACAAGAATTAGCTGATACTGTAAAGTCAGTTCTTCAAAGTGAACCATTAGTATCAGAAATACAGTATGTAAGTGTTGATAATCTACAAACTATGAGGCCTATACAAGAAGTTACAAGTGAAGATGGAGCTGTTATATCTTTGGCATGTAAAGTTGGAAAAGTTAGATTAATTGATAACATTATTCTTGAAGCATAAATGAAATGATAATGGTAAAAGATGAAATCGAATGAATCACTGTGGGCGTAATAATAAATCACATTAAAGTGAAATTAAAAAAATCCTATATAAACGGGGGGGGGGATGTTTCATAAACATGCAAACACAGTATTTCACGCTATTCTCCAGTCATATGCCGTAATGCATAATAATATGGTTACCCGCTTTCGACTTGCTAGGTTCCTATTTCTATTCTGATTCCTGGTGCACTTTTCAGAGAAAAGTGTGCCAGTGGAAGATCGGCGAGGGACGGACCGACCGGAATAGAAGATAACAACAAGGCGTACCGGTACTGTACCGAGGTACCACAGGTACCGGTACTATGTATTAATACCTGGTATGGGATTATATTATTTAGAATTATTTATTGATGTACCTGGTTGATTGTTTGGGCGAATGGGCCATTTAAGGCTGGTCTTCCTGATATTAATACTGCCCCAGAGGAATTGAATGACTGGTTATTGCGAGGAGAAAAGTACGTGGCAGATAGTGGATACCGTGACGCGGTAATCAGTGGTGTGTGCGGCATCCAAGGAGAGACAGGACCATTGGCGGATATGAGTATCAGAAAACTGTAGCGCGGGCAAGACATGAGACCATAAATAATGGTTTGTTTAAGAATTTTGCTTGTTTTAAAAGCAGGTTTTCAGGAATACCAGGTATCACGGTGATCAAAAAATTGCCTCCGTGCAACTCTTGTGTAGACTTAGTACAAAAGCTTAATCAAAGTAATCAAAAACCCAAAATGGTCCTACCCTATGTCCTTTT
>WKLE02002316.1:0-13438 GCA_014885115.2 Asterionellopsis glacialis
CCCACGCCTAAGACACTCTGGAAGACTAAGGGCAGAAATTTTTCAACCAATCAAAAGGTCCGTGCCATATTCAAGTTGCCCAAATTCGATGAGCGGAAGGCCATTGAATGGGAATGTCATGTTGACAAGACAAAAGATCAACAAGTACACAAAGCCACTAGTTGTATGGACAAGATATTGGCAGCTACCTATGATAAGGCTGACCTAGACAAAGAGATGAGGTCATGCTGGCATCTGCCTCCTAAGGACAGAACAGCTTTAAACACATTACTTAAAAAGTATGAACCTTTATTTGACGGTACTCTGGGCACGTGGAATATTGACCCAGTCAGTATAGAAATAAAAGAAGGCTCCAAACCCTACCATGGAAAAGCCTATTCTGTACCACATGTGTACAACCAATTACTTAGAGAAGAGGTAGACCAGCTTGTGCGTATAGGAGTATTTCAAAAAGTCAACAGGTCTAAATGGGGAGCACCTAGCTTCCCACAACCTAAGAAAAATGACACTATTAGGTTTATTTCTGACTTTAGGAAACTGAACTATTCCTCATATTCAGGAATTACTTACGAAACTTGAAGGTTTCTCCTATGTGTCATCTTTAGACCTAAATAAGTAGCAAGTTCAGTGGATATTTTCCAAGATCAAATGAGCAAGCTTATGTGTGGACTAGAATTAGTACGCTTGTACATCGACAATCTATTGCTCCTTACAACGGACAATTTCAAAGATCACATACACAAGATGTACCTAGTACTACAGAGACTACAGAAAGCAGGACTTAAAGTCAACGCAGAGAAATCCTTCTTCGGACAAACCAAAACGGATTATCTTGGATTCCACATATGTCGCAAGGGCATAAGGCCATTAAACCATAAGGTCTCTGTCATATTAGAGATAGAACCACCTACAACTACTAAAAAGACACAATCTTTCATGGGAATGGTCAGTTTCTACAAACAAATGTGGATACACAGATCCTACGTACTGGCTCCACTAACTAAGCTACAAGGCAAAGGGGTTAAGTTCAAATAGGGAAAGGAACAACAAATAGCCTTTGATAAAATAAAGCAAATTATAGCCAAAGAAGTACTACTATCCTACCCTGACTTCAATAAGCCTTTCCACATATACACTGATGCCAGTAAGTACCAACTAGGGGCAGTCATCATGCAAGACATAAGCTCAAAGTATTCTTTATTAGGAAGCTTACCGATACTCAAACTAAATATGATACTTGCAATCAAGAACTATTATCAATCATAGAAGTACTTAGAAGATACTAATACCTCCTACTTGGTCACTGTATAATCATACATACAGATCATAAGAATCTAACCTATGATAAATGTCAAACCAAATGTCATGCATGTTGGCGATGGTTTGTAGAAGAATTTGCACCCAAACTACGCTGAATAAAAGGCAAGCATAACATAGTAGCCGATGTGCTCTCTCGTCTCAATCTACTAGATCCTGACATAGAAGCTGTTCTAGAATGCTATATCACCAATGAGGCCATGGCAGAAATGTACTGCCTCAATATGCCGATATTCTTAAACATCAATTAAAGGAAAATCTTAAGCAGAAAGGTTTGGCCAAACGCCTATTTCATGGAGGCAGAAAATCTTACAGTCTTATATGCTACAAAAATAAAATATGTGTTCTGTCAACTCTACAGAAACAAATGGTACAATGGTACCATACGTACTTATGTCATCCTGGTAAGACCAGTACCAAAGAGACAATATGACAGCCCTTATGGTGGCCTACTGCAAAACCTGCCACATCTGTCAACTGAACAAGAGTCAAAGTAAGAAGTACAGACACCTGCCTGAAAAAGATACAGAAGCTGCACAATGGGATTGCCTATGTGTAGATCTTATAGGATCTTACTTGATTTCAAGAAAAGGTCACAAGGATCTCAGCCTACGCTGCATTACTATGATTGACCCAGCTACAGGATGCTTTGAGATTGCCCCTTGGTCCAAAAAGAACTGGAATCGAAATTGCAAACATAGTAAAACAACAGTGGTTTGCACGATACCCAAAGCCTATTCAAGTCACTTTTGACCAAGGCACGCAATTCATGAAGGACTTCTGTAGTATGTTAGACAATGAATATCATGTCAAATGTAAACTGATCACTACCCGTAACCCACAGGCAAATGCCATTGTGGAGAGGATATATCAGGTAGTGGGTAACATGATACGAACCCACGAGGTACAACATAGTACCAAAGAAAACCCCTGGGCCAGTGTACTAGCTACTGTAGCATACGCCATACATTCCACTTATCATACTACTATCCAAGCTACACCTAGCCAGCTAGTCTTTGGTAGAGATATGATATTTAATGTTCAACATGAAGCAAACTGGGAACACATACATAGTAGGAAACAAGCTAGAATAGCTAGCAATAATCAGCAAGAAAACGCTAAGAGAATTGAACACCATTGGAAAGTAGGCAATGAAGCACTACTGGAAAATGATAAGTCCAACCTACATAAATATGAACAACCACGTGATGGACCATTTGTTGTTTGTCAAGTACACTGCAATGGTACTGTAACGTTACAACATGGACCAGTACTCAACAGACTCAATATTTGTTGTTATAGCCTTACCAAAATGCCGCTTCCGCATAAATGTCCTAAGACATGGGGGGAGTGCAGTAGGACAGACGGACTGTGATGCAATGACGTCACAGACTTAGACAGACAAGATGACGGGATGACGTCACTGAGCAGAAAGACGAGATGACTTGATGACATCATCAAGAAGACAGGTGACGCACCACATTCATGCAAACGCTGATGTCACTGTCACAAGCAAAGCATGATGTGTCAAGCCGGAACATGGTGAAGCACCAGCCTGGCACCCTCCGATTGGCTGCCTCAGGGAGATCTTGTCACATGTTAAAACCAAACTCCATTAGAATCTGAACTCTAAGTAGATATGCTGTAGGATCCCGTACTGCAATTGGGTCAAGAAGATGAATTGGTGAATTGTCGGGTATTTTTAGCAACTAGTTAAAATAGCTCATAATTTATTCACTCTAACAAACTTTAACCTTACTATTCAATATTGCTACCAGCATAGTGCAGGAGAGGACAAACTAATACCACCAGAGTTATCACACATGTCAATTTCAGCAAACACATTCTTGCACCTATAATGAGACATACGCTGTAACTCCTTGTCAGTAGCTCCAACAAAATCAATGCATTGTCTGTAAGTACACTCAAAATCAGTCTGATCAGCATCTTCAGTAAGGCAATTACAGTCTCTTCAAAGACTGATAACATTTGTTGAATGACTGGTATACCTGGAACATAAGTCATCTGCACCCCTGCAATCACCAACAACACACACACGTTTACCTTTAACCTTGTGTTCTTATTAATATGTTCTCCAATAACAAGATCACACAAAATACCACCATCCTTTTGAGCTCTAATGAGGTCTTTCAAAATTAGACGTAAATCAAGGTGATATTTTTGGTCATTACGCCCTTTCAGATCATCAGCATGTTCACCACGACCTTTGATGTTGTTGACTGGACGCTTCAGATAACTCAATGGCCGCCAGGTATGAGACTTATTTCTAGTTTCCCTATTAAAAATGGAAAGAGAAGAACATAACTGGTTCTAACTTAGCATTGGTGAAATTGCCGAAATTAGTCCCATCAATGTACAACACAATACCCATAAAGACATCATTGGGGTGTTGACATGATTCCTTGATAGAAACACAACAAAGTACCAGTATGCAAGTCATCCAAAATATTTGATTCAAGGGTATATTTTTCTTGAAACTTAGCAGGGTTATCAGCTTGAATAACTAAGTTTTCAGGCTGCAGGAGACGCTCATGATGTAACAATGATGCCAATGTGGCTTCAAAATTAAACACAGGTATACTCTCTTGTCCCT
The DNA here is from genome assembly GCA_014885115.2 of Asterionellopsis glacialis. Lineage (NCBI taxonomy): Eukaryota > Bacillariophyta > Plagiogrammaphyceae > Rhaphoneidales > Asterionellopsidaceae > Asterionellopsis > Asterionellopsis glacialis. The sequence goes on from WKLE02002316.1 coordinate 3,932, forward strand.
GACCCCCTAGTTGGTAGGGCAATAATCTAGGCTTCATTGGAGCAGTTTTAAAAAGTGTTTCCAAGTCCTTCAGATTCTTCTCTCTAGAAGGAAATTGGCAATCAAACTGCATGTTATGTAGGGCAGCATCCTCTGCCCATTCGATAATATCATCAAACATATACAGGGAACATCCAGTCACCATGAGTTTGTGTAGAAGGTTGATGCATGATCTTGTTTCATTGTTGAACAAATTGGATGTCTTTGCTCTCTTTAACAAAATTTCCGGATCAAGAATGTTGGGAGGTTCTGATAATGCATCAATTTCATTGACATGTTGAAAATCAGTATCATTCACTGGTACTTCTGATGGTATATAGCCATCAAGGCTCACTCCATAATGGTCAGAAACAAATTCATAAGAAATAGGTCCCTTGATCTGGTACTTAGCTGAATGATTAATATCATTTCCACTAGTAGGAAACTGCTGATTAGATGAAGGTTGATCGGTGTTGACACCACATTGGTCCACAAAGTAACAAAATTCACTACTGAGCAAATGAAGGTTGAATGAATGCTGTGAATGAAACATATCATCACAACCAGGCATTTGTCATCTATCGTTGTTGCAATCCATGGTTGTGCAATAGCATCAACATTTGACTGTCCTAATGAAACTTGGTAAAAAGTTACTATATAAAAAAAAAGGTGCCAAAATGAGCAGATGAGCCTGCAGTAGGCGAGTCGCAAGACTCGCGCGATATGTCAATCAACCATAGTACAGATGGACCATGATGCAATGATGTCATGGACTAGGACAGACGTGATGACGTGGTGACATCATAGAGTGGACAGATGGGAACGTGCAGTGACACACTGCATTCATGCAAATGCTGACATCACAAGCAAAGTGTATCAAAATCCACTCTGCAGCAGAAGTGTGATGCGTCACACCAGAACCTCCAATTGGCTGCCTTGGGGAGTTCGGTTTACATGTTAACCAGCATTTTTGGAAATGTCGAACTTGAATTCAGTACCAGAGCATTGTTAGTAGGATCCAGGTAGAGTGCAATTTTTTCAATAACAGAAAAAAAAATTGTCCAATTAACATAATCCATTCATATACAATTTTGTGCAATCGACACAGTCGATTTTTTGAGAGAGAACATGACATTTTTTGAGTCACTCAGGAATTATATATGTCAGGGAGAGGGATAATTCATTGGTCCGGCAATGGTAAATTGTTCACAGAGAGACAGATTTCATTTGTCAGTGATCAGAAAGTCCTTTCTGATGTTACATGTTAGCTTGTGTGGCTTCCTGAGGAACCGGCGCATGTAGCATTTCTACTTTATGAGCGCTTTATGTGGAAAAAAATTACTTCAAAATGGTCATCACTGACCATTTTGAAGTACTCCACTGTTTTGTTTCCATGTTGGGTGACCACGGCGTTAAACATACACAGGCCCTCACTGCATAGCAAAGCACAGGCCATTGAATAATACACTGGCCTGGTCATGATATGCTGACCACAAATCACCTGGTCCAAATTGTTGAACCAGTCCAGTAATTCCCTAGGGGACCCAGGCGTAAAGTACAGGAACTCCATAGTGAACTTCTCTTCAGCATTTTGGTCCATGGGGTTGGATAACAGGCTAACTTTGCTGTAATGCACCTTAACTAGCTTCAGCTCTTCTGTACTTGGAATCTTGAGCAGGATAGGAGGCTACAGGTAGCTCTGACCATTGCCTTGATTGGGAATAACAACTTTCATGGTGAGTTGGTGATATCTGTATATTACTTACCGCTTTTTGTAAGGAGTGTTAACACTTTGCACTATGCTGACAACAATATTGAAAAGGGGGCTGAAAAGGGAGTAGATTTTGTGAGAGTGAATAAATTAGGACCTATTTTAGTTAGTTCTAAAAAACACTCACCAATTCACCATTTTGTGTTTGACACCTATCTCTTGTATGGGATCCTACAGAAAATCTACTTAGAGTTCAGTTCAGGCAGAGTTTGGTTTTATCATGTGAACTGAACTCCCCAAGGCAACCAATGGACGCCCGCCAGATCACCTGTTTGGTGTCACAACTGGAGTTGTACTGTCACAAAGTGAGGGTAGGTCACCACATTCTGACGTGATACATCATGCATTAAGCCATGCTGCTGTGGAGTGTCACCCCATGTGCTTTGCCTGTGATATCAGCATGTCTTTATACACAGCACATCATTGCATGTGTCTTGTCCATGATGTCATTGCATCATGGTATGTCCGCACTACAGTTGATTGATGTCATTGTATGCGAGTCGTACTTATGGCATGACTTGCCTACTGCACCTCCCTTCAAAGACCAACATACAGGGATACCTTCCATCAGGAGATGTAGACTTCCAGTGAAGGAGATATTCAATTCTCTTGGAATATGCTATATCAGAGGGGCGTATTGAATGACAGAAGTATCTTTGTGGTGCCCTTTTAGGTTGTTAAGAGATCATATAGGAGGACTTAACAAATGCAATAGGATAAGAAGCCCAAGATCAGTAGTATCATCAGAATACTCTGATATACCCCTCTCCTCTAGACTGCGTATGGCAATTTGTTATTTTGCAGGTGGATGCAAGTATGATATTGCAGTAGTACATGGGGTGCATACAAACTGTATGGAGGGTTGTTGATGCTGTTAATGCTAGTGATGTACATAAAATAAAATTTTCCATGGACCATTCTGAGCAAAGAAAGATTTAACAGGGCTTTAAATCCAAGTCATGGGTGGGATTTGATAACTGTGTTGGGGCAATAGATGGGATGTTGGTATGGATGACTGCCCCTAGCAAGAAGGCACTTCAAAACCAAGGTCGGTACCTTGAAATTCTTCTGTTGATGGAAGAAGAAACATGATATGAATCTACTGGCAATATGTGATTCCAATCGTAAATTCATTGATATAAAAGTGAGTTGTTCCAGGATTAGATGGACCAACTTGTGACATTTGGTCCGTAGACTCCACATAGACCCAAAAATCATATTTTTAAATTATAAATATATACATGAATAAAAATATTTATATACTTCAAAAAATTGTTATATATGTATTTATATGATACTAGAATATACAACTCATATATATCCATATGTTAATATTGTGTATGATGGCATGACTGGCTTTTTGAACTTGAACCGTGACTGTGAACATGACATATTTATGACATTAAGACTCCATTTGCTGATGTTGTTGTGGCTGAGAATTCTATGGTTGCGAGTGTACAGAAAGGCTTGCTTCATCATCAATTTCCTCATATTCACTCTCAAAATCTTCATCCAATGACAACAACTCACCTCTTGTGTATTTCCTTTAAGATAGTATCATGGTAAGTTCTCATTGCATTTTGTTTTTTTTTGCATTTTTAACATCACAGGTCCTTGGTAGTTTGTTAGTGCTGCTGATGGGTTCAAGTTCAGTATCTGTAGTGACGACCTGCTTCATGCACACAGTAGTCACAATTTCCATAGAGGTGTACAACTGCTTTGCATGGGGAACACAGTTGAAATACCTTCCCTCACTCACCAATTCACCAGCTTTGAGGACAACAGGAGGTTTAAATTCATTCAGCGCTGTATCTTCCTGCAATGTGTATGGGACTGAATCCCCCTTCACCAAATAATAACCATCTGCATCAGGATCATTAGTTAAAAATGCACCAACTTTCCCAACAATCAACCTTTCTGTCATTTGTTCAGCAATTCCCTCCAAGACATTTTCCTGTGCTTCCTCAAACTCCCCATCATCTTCTGCAGAAGTCCTTTTCAACTCAACAATATTCCAGTCATTGTAGCCTTCAAAAATGTCCTTGTAAACACAGTCTGCTGCAGTTTTGTATCTAGCTTGATCTTTGGGTTTTACGTTTTGTATCCATAGTTGCTCTAGTTGGCTTAAACAGGCAGAACATGAACATGGGATCCTTCTAATTGCAATTCTCCCAAACCCTAAATCCTTATTAGCTCTAAAATGATAGCATTGCGTTGTTCCATTTCCCTGCTCAAATCCTGTTGTCTAGACCTTAACTTTACACAATTTGACATCATGTTTTCTGTTTTACAGTACTGTTTTCTCTCTTTTTGCATGTTTCACGTCACTCTTAACTCTATTGACTCTTGACTCCAAACTACATAACCTAGCACATTCTTCAGCTAGGGATTTTGATGCTGTTTCTGTCATAGATTTGGCTGCCATCCTTGGTTCTCCCATATTAGCTTCGGGTGTGCCAATTAAACAAATGCACTTTGATAAGTACATTTTGTCTGCTGCATTGATTCCACCCACTATGTACTTTCCATGGCCAGGTGCTCCTATAGCCCTATCAATCAAGATACTAAATTGACAGGCAAGGATACTCAAGCACCAGAATACTTTTGCACATCTGTACTGTTTGGAGAAGCCATCTGTCTCATCAAACATTGTTGTATACAGATGTGCTCCTATAAGATTCCTAAAGGTAAGTGCCTTTAATAAAACTATCATGTGGGTGAGGGTACTGACATCGTCCTGTCTACTGTCATCCAAAACATGGGAATGGAATTCCATTTTTGTTTCCAAGTCATTTTCAAAAAATTCTGCAGTACTACCCTCAATTGAGAGTGACTGTCAATTTCCAAAATGATCACTTTGAATTTCCATATTGAACTTGGCAGCAAGACGTTCTGCATAATCACATCTTGTTTTGACATTACTGCATCTCAAACCAAATGCATCTTGGCTTTGTTTTCCAGTATGCCTTTTGGAAAGAATGATGACATGATTAAGATGGCTAGCATATTTTCTCAAAAGAGGGATGTAATAGTCCTTCATGAAAACATCAATGGGCTTCTCCAGAAGCATCAAGTGCTTCCTTGTTTGCACCTTTCCTTTCTTGTCACATTTGTGTGTGTTACTATTGCATTCCTCACATATCTTGGAGTTCAATGGAAGTATTCCATGAGAGGTACACTTGGTAACTTTTCATAAACGTGAAATCCGATTTTTGGGGCATTTTCATGCGAATTTTTTTCCTCTTCTGGAATATTGAAATCAGGACATTTTGAGCACCTATGTAGAACACAACCCCATTTATTGATCTCCAAATTGTTGGTTGGTTAACACATAACACAAGGAATAGCATCAACCAGTTTTTTTGTGCCAACTAGTATTATTTGGAAAAACATGCAATTTGTACTTAGAGATCTCTTCCTTTCTTTGGTTTTGTACTTGGATGTCTGTATAACTAGCTATTAACTGTTCAAGAGTGTGTACATGCCAGTGTCTCCAAGCATTTAAGGACTGCTGATGGCTCTTGATAATGATGCATGTTTCACATCCACACATTTGTTTATGGCATGGTGTCATCTTTCTTAACTCCTCTGGAAGTAAATAACAAAGGGCAGTATCACTTATAAGTGGTCTGCCTTTTTTGTCCCTAACTAATTTATCCAACCCCTTTTTTTGTCCAACAGATCATTGTGCAGTTCTCTTACAGAAATTTCTAGCAAAAGCTTGTTCACAACTTTTGTTTTCAAGCCAGTTTCAGTATCCCTCACTTTCAAGGTATCCTTCTTGATAGGAGATGCTACCACAGAAGATGATTGATGACCCACTTGTGTAATGCTTTTTTTAATGTAGGTGATACTTTGCTGTATCCCTTCCTGTTTTTAATTCTGCTCCACATGAAATCCTTGTCTTTTTTAGTGAGTTGTGCCCCTTTTTTTGCAGCATTTTTGATTTTTCTTCCACAAGTACTCCAGGGAATATTTTGGAATTGTTCATGAACCTTTCTACTGCTGATTGTACCTGCTTTATCGGGAGATGGTGCCATGAATGTAAGAACCATTTCAATGGATGATGCTTTGTCATCATCCATCCTGCCTCTTTCCTTCCTGTCAGCATCAACAGCTCTTGAAATCGTTTTTTTGTTTGTTCAAGACTACTTCTTGCAACAACATTAACTTCTTCTAAACCACTAACAGCAATTTTTGCCACGGTTTCCCTTACAGACAGATGAGCCAATGCACCTCTTAATGCCACTGCCCTTTGGTCCTCTGGTAGATTGGTGATTGATGATACTATTTGTGAAGGTGCCCTTGATTTTGCTTTCCTTTCAGCTGCAGCAGTTCTCTTTTTTCCATCAGCTATTCTGGAAGCCTAACAGCTGTGAATTGTAACAATTGATGTTTGTTCAAAACAGTTCATACCTTTCAATAATGTCTACAATTTTTTGTTTTGCTTTCCTCAACATATCCTTACACTTCTTCACAGTCATAACATGGTCCCTAACAATTAACTTGTCAAGATTTTCAAAGTCAGGAGACAAATGCTAAAGGTATGGTCTAATGGACGGTTGGAAGGAGGCATCATTAAACTTATTTGTACATTTTTTGTAAATTTTTTCTGCTCTATTCATGGAAGTCCTGCTGTCTAATTGTTGCTTGTCCAAAGGGTTCTGTGTCTCAAGGTATAGTGCCTTAATGTCATCTTGGATAAGTACTTCAATAAAATGAAGTCTATCCATTACAGTAAGGGGTGACACAGATGGTTTGTTGCTGAAGTTGTTGGTATTATTGTTGCCCCGGTTTGTTACATTAGTAGAATGAACATTTTCTTCTTTTTCTTTATTGGTCAAATGAATGTCTGTTACCAATGCATTGTAGGCATCTTTGATATAATCTAAATCAATAGGGTCTGTTATAGGATGCCGTGTTCAAAGTCTACTTATTAATTCATCAAACAATTTGTTTTTCAAGTTCTTTGAACTGGGAGCATGGCGATTGAACTCTATCAACAAACCATTTCCTTGTAGGCTTAAGTTGTTGTCTATTTGCCATATAATTAAATAGTTCCTTGTTGTAGAAGTTAGAAGGTTCAAAGGAACTGTCAATAGACGTTTTTAAACCAATGAGGTACCTGGTTTGAATGTCAGGAGGGACTTTCTTGTCATTATTGACAAAGTCCTTGAGAGATGTCTCTGTTCTGTCATCTGGTGTGTTCACTGGTGTCACAGTACCATGACAACTGGAAGCACCAACAGCAGCAGAGACTTCCACCATGTTCTTGGTACCTTCCAAATTACTGTTGGGATCTATTGACATGGTGATGTGGGTTCAGTGATTTGAAAGTAACTGAGGTAGCAGTGGTGGTGAGAATGCTGCTGCTGCAACAACAATGTTGTGTTGGTATTTTTGGTGCTCCAAATGCTTGTGACACACAAAAAGTGTCGAAATTGTAAGGCTGTGGTTCATTCAAGCAAATAAAAAAAGGGAAATTAAATTGAAATCCAAAAAATTGTCCAAGCAGAGGAAGGGGAATCCAAGCTTCTTCCAGTGATTAATCTTGTTCAAAGGGGTATCTCTGGTGATTTGGTACCCGAAGAAGGCATTATGACAATCATAAACTTTTTCCATTTGGTACAAACTTTAGGTAGAATCTGTTTGGTAAACATTTATGAGTGATCATAACTACCATCTTCTGGTGATGGATTGCCAGAGATTATGTAGAAAGATCCAGTTGATTTTGTACCACAGATCAAGCTAATTTGTCATTTGTCCTAAAAAAATCTGTTCTGCAAAGCCAAAGAACAGACCACAACCTAAAAATTGATTACCGATACTGCAGGACTCTCTCTAGTCCTACCTTGTAGCAGTTTTGCCCTAGTACTTACCCCACAGTACCAGGTACACTAGGTCATATATGGGTCAAGTACCAGAGGTACAGGAGGAAACAAAGCCCAGACAACAATCACATGTTTTGGGACAGAATTATTTGATCAATGTTGTCATAATGATGATTATGTTCCTGGTTGATACAGTCTCCTCTCTAAGGGGAAATGATCTTTGGTCCTTCTATTATCTATATTTTTGATTGATTGTCGTGTTGCAGCAACTCTTATCTCATAATTTGAGGTCTAAGATATTAAAAATAGTAAGATAACACATTTTACATTTTCTTGCTGTTTTGGCGTATCTTGCTGAATTGTAGTGGAAAAATGCACATAAATATTTGTTTCACTAACAATCTATCATCTTCTTTTCTTGGTTTGTATTTTAAAATTATAGATTAAAAGATTTGGCACTAGGGAATTCTCCACTGGAGATAAAGAGATGCTGTGGCACCAGCTTCATCATTTTACCAGAAAAAATATTTTTGCACAAGAATGGACAATCAACAATCAATTAGAGTCTCCACCCCTCTTTGACAATATTAGTTGCATAATTGTTTTACGGATCAGCAGTTTGTTGTATATAATATGAAGTTGATTGTTTTGCTGGAGTTGACCCTGATAAACAATCAAATTAACAGATAGAGCATGGAGATTGTGGGATTTCTTGATATTTTTGAGCAATAATTGATACTCAACAATCAATCAGTATATCATATCACTATTTTCATTTCTTGCTGCAGCATTCTCATTCGTTTATTTTAGTTGATTGTGGATTTTTAGAAGCAAATAATAAATTTCAGAGGAAATACTGGAACTATTGTTGAATGCATAAAAAGTACCAAAAAATTGATTTTAGATTTTAGATCCAATTTTATGCCATTAACAATTGACCAGAGACATGACAACAACCAACATTCTAGATCATAATTTTTTACATAGCCCTTAACAACCAGATATTGTATAATTTTGTATTAGGATGATTGTTGTAATGGCCTCCTTGTCATCATTTCGTAGCTTCTGCTTCATTTCATATTTTTTCAAAACATCAACTAGATGCTGACTTCCAGAAATATTTTGCATTCTTCTCTTTCATGCCTATTTCTTTATCAACTGGGGTGTCCATGCACACTTCTAATGTGTGCATTGCATCTTTATGTTTTTTCTACATCTTTTAAACTACATAAATCTCCGGTGATCCATCACCGGAAAATTCTTGTGTGATCAGGAACCCGCGCTTCTTCTGGTGATGAACCTCACTCAAAGGGGTATCTCCGGTGATTTGGTACCAGAAGAAGGCATTATGACAATCATATACTTTTCCCATTTGGTACAAACTTCAAGTAAAATTGGTTTGGTAAAAGTTTATGACTGATCATAACTACCTTGTTCCGGTAACTGATCACCGGAGATTGCGTAGAAATATCCAGTTGATTTTGTACCACAGATCAAGTTAAATTGTCATTTGTCATCAAAAAAATCTATTCTGCAAAGCTGAAGAACAGATCACAACCCCAAAATTGATTAATGGTACTGCAGAGTAGAGTCCTACCTTTTATTAGTACTAGGTAGCAGTTATTTACCCCACAGTACCAGGCACACTAGGTCATACATGGGTCAAGTACCAGAGGTGCAGGAGGAAATGAAGCCCACACAACAATCACACGATTTGGGACAGAATTTTTTGATTAACGTTGTCACGACGATGATTAAGTTACTGGTCAATACAGTCTCCTCTCCAAGGGGAAATGATCTTTGGTCCTTCTATCATTTATCTGTATGATTTATTGTTGCTTAGCAGTATTTCTTATCCTGTGATTTGAGGTCTAAGAGATCCAAAAT
>WKLE02002317.1:0-20746 GCA_014885115.2 Asterionellopsis glacialis
ATCTTCATCAAAGTAATAACTTACAGCACAAATCATGATATGTTCCATTTCACCCGTGCTGGAATACGACTTTGGTATTTCAACCAATACAGGTGTACTCAATACATGTGGTGGAATACGAACAAAATTCTTTTCGTCGTAAAAAGAATTATGCCCATAGGCGTATCTATCATCACCATAATACATATCATCACCATAGGCATATTTCGGATATCCATCATCTGTAAATGCAGGTTGATCTTCTACCTCCGCATCTTCAGCATCCTCTTCTTCATTGAAACCTTTATTGTTGTTGTTGTTGTTGTTGTTGTCACCACCTTCATCAGCAGCCGTATCTTCAGAATCATCATCAGATTCAAATGCAGTATTGTAATCGTCATCAAATTTAGCACCCTTGTAGTCATCCTCATCTGCCCAACCTCCTTGTTCTGCATAGTTTTCTTCTTCTGGTTGTAATCCCTCTTGGTGATCACTTCCATTAGTATCAGTATCAGTATCTCCACCCCCACCCCCACCGCCGTCTTGTAGTACTTCCTGCAAACGTCTACCATGTTGTTGCTGTTCATTGTTATTAAGGTTTACTTCTTCAGACGTTGTAGTAGTTTCCGGAGACGATACCTTATCAAGATTTGGATTGTTTCTTTCATTATCAATTTCTTTTTCTTGTCGAACTTGTTCTTCCTTATTTCTTTTGTTGTTGTTGTTGTTGTCCGTATTGTCATTTGGTACTTGTTGCTTTTTTTCACCTTGTTCATTATTTCCTTCGTCCTTGTTATTGTTGTTGTTATCTTTTTCTACATTTCCTTCGTCCTTCTTATCATTGTTGTTGTTATCATCTCCACCACCCTTTCCTTTTTCCTCGTCCTCCTTGTTGGTAGTAGTTACTTCTTCTTCTTCTTGTGGTTTTACTTGACGTTTCTGACCGACACGTTGACTACGTCTATTTTCTAATTGTTCCAATTCATGTTGTTCTTGTTGTACGACATTTGCTGTAACACCCCGTAATAAATCTGTCTTTCTATTAGTTGACCATTCAAAGTAGGAATAATACGGATTATCATCATAAGAACGACTACTACTAGCACTCAAATCTTGAGGTGATGGTCGTCCTGCGGAATCTGCATCTTGTTGACTTTCTTTTTTTTCTTCTTTTTTGGGTAACGTAGCATTTAATCGTGCTTCAAACCAATCACGTCGTACAAATAATCGTGGCATTTGTGCATGATGAAAGAATTTTGTTCCATCCTTGGACGACCAAGTGGCCAATCCAATGACATAGACAGCACCATCATAATCGACCAAAATTGCATCAGGTATCCCATCACTATTGACATCATGAAGGAGAGGAGATGTATGAAAAAAACTGGATGATTCAAATAACAATGGATAATCTTGATCTTGTACTAACCCTTCCTTGACAATAGATGTCATGACAAGTCCAAGTTGTGCTGTTGTAGCTGGACTAAGTACATCTAAATGTTCATATTGTGTGGTATACAAAACTTGTTTTCCTGGACCACGTGATGGATGAATAGGATAAATTAGAGGAGGTTGTGTAATGGACAATGATGACTTTTTGAATGTTGCATCTTGATGTGACCGACGTGATACACCTAATGAGAATTGAAATGGACATTGCTGTTGTTGTTGTTGTTGTTCTTGTTGTCCTTTTTTTTCCTTGTGCGGTACAACATGTTTCGTAAGTTTCGATACTGCATGAGTCTCCGTCCATGTCAAATTATGATGAAGACTTGATTGTTCAAATGGTGAAGTACGAAAGGGTATGTACGGATGTGACAATGGGTCACTCTTGACCACCAATAATCCTCTCATGAGAAGGAGGAGGAAGACGAGACCATAACGGCCTGCTGTTACAACAACTCCACTTGGAATCTTCATCATTTACGAATGTTGAGACTTTTTATCTTTTTCTTTTTCTAAATATATTGCAGTTTGCTAATGTAATGTAATTTTTGAAGGACAGGAAAAGGCTGTACTCCTGCAATTGCAATGCAATGCAATGCTACTAAGTCTAGTAGGAGCCTTCTTGGAGTATCAGTGATGGAGAGGGCACACCAAAAATGAAAGAGATGCAATGTTTGTTTTGAGCAACGTGGACAAGGACCTACTAGCTAGAGGACTACTCTCTAGCTAGAGTAGACCCTCTCTCAAGAGAGAGAGAAAGCCCAAAGACGGAAAAAAAAAAGAAGAAGAAAATCTTCAAAATCTTGAAATCGATCGAACTCACTCCAACATGTTCATCGTCTGCACGTCTACTGTACTAACGAAGCAGCTACGATATACAAGTGAGCGTCTGTCTGTGCCCAACAAGCAAAAACTACGATCAACCGACAACCCCCGGGCCCCATAATCATGCAACAAAAAAGATATAAATCATGATACGATCTTTATGGAATTTTTTTGTGATGATTTGTTCCTTGGATACATCAACCGTCATCAGAGTCTCATTCACATTATTTTATCTCCGCTCCATCCAATGAAAAAAAGAATCTGATACGATTGTTTTGCGAATGGGTCGACAACAACAGCGTTCCAACCTCACCTATGCCATAGGTGCATGGGCCGGTATTACGGTTGCAACTCTAACATGGCGTTTTATGAAGCGACAAAGGAACAGAGCTCGCGAAGAAAAAGTTGCCAAACAGGGAGGATTGTTACCATCAGCAAAAAATGTAATTCATGCTCTTGAACTTCGCTCATCATCAATGAAACTTGCATTGGAGAGTGCAAGTGGTGAAACATACTCATGGAGGGAATATTGGGAGGAATCCCAAGCTTTTGCAAAGTCTCTAGTTACCATTGACAATAGTGGAGGGGTTGCTGTTCATTCATTCAATCAACCGAAATGGTTCTTTGCTACGATTGGTGCCTTGGCAGCTGGTTGGACGTTGTCAGGTATATACCTAACCAATACATACGACCAAGCAGTTCATATTTTAAAAACGTCGGAGGTGAAGGTATTGGTATTAGAAGATGAAAAACTCCTAGAAACCACCTACCAAAAAGTTCTGAACGATTTTCCAAAATTAACAGTTGTTCTTCTTTCCGGGGGTAGTTCTGATCCAAACTCGCAAGTGCTATCATATAGTGCGTTCCTCAAGAGAGGATCCATCAACAGCAATACCAATAGTTTGATAAAAGCCAGCGATCTACCAAGAGATGCAGTGACAACCCTTGTATATACATCGGGAACCACTGGAAATCCAAAAGCTGTGGAACTTACCCATTCAAGCATCCATGCTGTCTGTACTATGATGCATGCACGTGTCCCTCTTTCTGACAAGTCTTCAATTGTATCATACCTTCCGCTAAGTCATATTGCTGCCATGGGGATTGATCTCTTCTCTCCTATTTACTGCGGAGGAGAGGTACACTTTGCCGATGCCAATGCTCTCCGTGGGTCTCTTCGTGATACGCTAGTACGTGTTCGGCCAACTTTGTTTTTCGGTGTTCCGCGTGTTTGGGAAAAGATGGCTATCGCCATGCGTACTGCTGCTGGCAAGTCGTATGCAAAACCTGTCGTCGGTACTATCCTAAAGACAATTGGGACAGCTGCAAAGGCTACTGGCGCAACATGGTGGAGCGCCAATACTCCTGAGCTTGTTAGGTGCTCTCTTACTGTGCCTTTTGGATTCTTTAAGATTTTAGCCTTTCGAAAAGTCCGAAAAGGTTGTGGTCTAGATAGATGTCAACTCTTATACACAGGAGCAGCACCTCTCTCAGAAGAAACAACGAACTATTTCCGGTCGCTTGATATGCCATTGCTTGAAGTTTTTGGCATGTCGGAATCTTGTAAGTTACTAATGTATCGATAAGAAAAATGCATGACATTCACACAAGGCACAAAGATTTTCCTCACGCTCTCTCTCTCCCCCCCCTTCATTGTGTGTTTCCTGCCCACATTAGGTGGCACGATTGCTGTGTGTGGACCGTACGATGGTGATCGTCCAATTGGTACTTGTGGACGTCCTCTCCTTTTGGGAAATTTGGAGATTGCACCAGATGGTGAGATCTTGTGGAAGGGCGACAACAATATGAGTGGGTACAAAGGACTTCCAGATGCTACCGCAGAGGCTATCTCACCTAGCACGGGACAACTTCACACAGGTGATGTGGGTGTGATTGATTCATCTGGATATCTTCGTATCACAGGACGTAAGAAAGACATAATTATAACAGCAGGAGGTGAAAACGTTGCTCCGATACCTATTGAAGATACTCTCATGACTCTTTTAAAAGGTGCAGCGGGTCATGTTCTTCTAATCGGTGATCGACGTAAATTTCTTACTATCTTGATTGCACCCAATGAAGAAGGGTCACCCGTACCAGAAAAGGAAGTCGAAAAAGCCATCGAGACATATAATACATCTTTTGCCAAAAGCCGAGCACAGAGAGTACAGCGTGCACATGTCCTTGAGACCGCATTTGGAGTTACAACTGGAGAGCTAACTCCTACAATGAAAGTCAAGCGTGCCTTTGTGACGAAGAAGTTCTCTACTTATATTGATGCCATGTATGCTGACAGTGTTTCAAAGCTCGTTGGTTATTCAAGCATGAATATAGGCGAGATCTCTGAGGTGACAACCGCATAGGTTTAGGTGCGTATGTGCAAGAGAGAACAGCAAATTCGAAAATAATAGATTGACCGCTTCATTAGCATGACAAGTTGCATCGAATGTACACTTTAAATACTTTAAATAGGTTCATCTAAAAGGTTATTTTTCTCCCTATGACTTGATATTTTCATCCACTGGGATTGAAATTCTATCCATGTCAGATTCGTTTTTGATAACGTCAGGATTGCGATCTATTGTTGATGACTGGTTCTCTTCAATCCAATTTCTTGTACTTGTCGCTGGGTCTTCCAATGTCATATCAGATTCGTTGTTACCAGTCTTGTTGGTATCAAACACAATGTCCTTTGGTACAACCAATTCTGTTTCATCTGATGGGGGGTGCCTACTTGCAAGTGTTGTACTTTCCTTCGTACAAGCTAAAGAAGGAGTTCGGCATTCTTCCTTGGTTATGACTGAAGAAGCAACACTTGAAAAATGATCATGTGATTCTTGTAAGTCAGCAGCTAAACAATCATCAGCAGAAACCAAAGCTAGCTGTGTTGCCTTTTCTTTGGATACATCACCACCTGCACCTGGTCCTCCTCGAAAGATTTGCTTGAGTCCATCAGAAGGTGCTATCGCAACCGATCTTTCATTTTGTGTATCACAGTGTAAAATGAGTGGACGATACGCCAAAGTTACCATTTCTTTATCTCCTTTTGATGATGTTGTTCCTTGTTCGTCGCCTTTTTGTTGCTCCTTCTTAGTGTTGTCTTTGTTATCATGATCAACTAATACAAGGGGCTGCTTTGGTGATGTTGATTCTTCTTTTTTAATCTTGTTTAATGTTGATTTTCGAGGTGCTGAGTACTCTTCCTCTAAATCTGGTACAATCTGAGACATTTTCTTCACCATGGCTTCACCAAATTTAAAGCCATTTCGAAAACTGATCTTACTTACCTTTTTTGTTGTTGGGCTAGCCTCCGTAACAGTCATAGTATTGGTGGTTGGTTTGGATGCTGCCAATTTCTCCTTGGATTTGTTGTTCTCGTTGTTGCCTTTTTCTGCAACGTCAACTTGCCTTGTTGATGGTGGTGACTGGTCTGTTGGAGAATCAGAGCCATGTGGTACTACACGAGCAGTGTTCTTTAAGGTTGCTTGGTTATCTTGAGAAATATTAGACGTCATCTGTGGATCATTATTGTCTTTGGTAGAATGGTCTACAGTTTGTGTTATAGCACCCAAATTGATTCGGGTCGCACTTTGAATATTTGTTTTGTTTTCGTTCTGGGATCCGAGAATGGCATGTCTGTCATGCCGTTCTTGCTGTTGTTTATATTTCAATTGAAGTTCATGCATTAATACATGGTGTTCCATTAGACGTAAGGCTTCTTCTTGACGATTTTGCCGTAAAACCATAATTTCCTGTGCCAAAATCTTTCGTTCCATCGTAAGTTGATCTACCTGACTTTGAAGACTTTTATTCTTCTTGATTAGCTTTTTAGCCACGCGTTTTGCCCTTTCTTGCTTTACTTTGGCATCTTGAACTTGTTCATGAGCAATTTGAATATCTTGTACAAGCAAACTAGCTTCCTTGGCAGCCATACGTTCATGTTCCATTACCATTTGAGATGCTTCAGACAAAGCTAATAACAATTCAGACGTATTGTTCGTATCAAATTCGCTGCGAATCATGCCCCTGCTCTCAATTTCAGGCGACTGAATCGTTGATGGTGTTGTTAAAGTAAAGCTTTGATCTGGCATTGTTCGCGGTGGTGATGTTGGTGGCGATACGAATCGCTCCTCCTCATGGTTGTTTCCTTCTGCTTCTCGGTATTTTAACCTTCGCGTTATTCTCTGTATACCCTCCGATAAGTTTTGAAGAGCTTGTAGTGCCTCCTCCTTTTCTAATTGAGCCATGTGTAACTTTTGCGAATAATCTAATTCACCTTGAACATGGGTTGGACTTGCCATCGTCATGGTACTGTCACTGCTATTACTACTACCTGGTGAAACTGGCACTCGCATTGGTGGAGATGGAGAGCCCCTGGAGTTGTTGTCAACGTTCATGGTACTGTCTTTGGTAACAACTACTCGTTGAGGAATTGCATGGTGATCATGGTTGTTGAAATAACAAGCAAAAGATCCTACTGATCCACCCGTAAATGTTCTCTCTCTCGTCGTTGTCAAGGATGAATCACACATTGTTGAGTGAATGTCGCAAAACTATCTTCTAATGTGATGTTATCTTTTCTGATGTGATGGTTGTTGAAAAAAGTAGTATGCTGCAGGTGTCTGCGAGTACGAGCAACGAGGACGAGGACCTTTGGAGTAGAGGACTAAAGACTACACGAAATAACAACAAGATCAATCAATCTTACCCAGGTTTTTTTTGTCGACAGGGGCGGGAACACGCGCCGGCAAACCACATCATGTAGGATCTACCAGGACTTAGTACCAAATAGGATACCAGTGAAATATATCCACACAAGAGGATACCTTTTCGTCAACCGACTGGCAAGTCTTCAAGTCGTGCCAACAGAAAAATCACGTTGCAATTTCATAATTATATAAAAAATTTCATATGTGTTTCGATAGCGACTCTTATGTAGAATCGTGTTATCCGTTAAGTGTAGTCGGCCTCTCTCTACACGACAAAATATTATACTACAGTACGGACCCAGGTAGAAAGTAAGGAGGACCTGCTATGTACCTGGTACCGTACGATAGATAGGTTTGCCCGTAGAAAAATTTGAAAAAATATCGCTTTAACCTTATTCTTGATGAAGAAATAGATATCAAGTACTCAGACAGACCTGCATGAAGAAGACCCTGTGACAGGGGTAACAACTGACTGTCTGTAGCACGTGATGGCGCGATTTTACTTTTTGTTCTGTGAAATTTTTTGTCAATGGAAAACAAATCAGTTCTTTTTTGAATATGATTGTCAAGACGCATCGACAAAGCAGTTTTAAGCTCCTTACATCGAGAAAAGGGACAAGTGAGTAATGATTATCACTGGGTATCATGATTTTCATACTGTATTCTCCGGTGAAACCTTTTCCTGCTCTTGTGCTTTCCCTCCAGTATTCGAAAAAGTTTAACTGACGTACCCCGATGGGTTTCTGCATGAACTGCACTGTCCCATACGTTTTACAACCTATTACACCGAAGATTTTGATGGCAGCCATCATTGGTTTGATTGCCAAACTTATTCATGATGGTGTGTTGGGGAATGAAAAAAAGAGATGCAGGAATATTTGCATTTACACCATTCACAGCATTAGGTGTTGCTATATCCTTATTCCTTGGATTTCATAACAATGCAAGTTATGGTCGTTGGTGGGAGGCACGAACACTTTGGGGGACACAAATCATAGTCATACGAAATTTAATACGTTTTTTGGGTGGATCATTAGGTCCACTTCCATCCTCCTCCAAGATCTCAACATCTCTTGGTGGTACTTCTCCGCTGGACTTGGTGGGAAGTGATGATTTTCATGAAAATGAAAATGAAAATAAAAATGACCCAAAATCATCACCACCACTGTCATGCAAAAAGCAAGTTATTGATAAAGAGCATGTTGATGAATGGAGAGTGCATATTATAATGCTTGTTATGGCTCAAACTCATGCATTAAGAGCTCAACTTCGTCCAATATGCAAATCTGATAATCCAACAGCTCTAGTAGATCGTGATCGGTTTCTAAGTGAGCATGATCGAAAAATTGTAGGTCAATCACGAAATCCTGCAAATGCAATTTTACATCTTGTAGGTACTATAATTGGTAAAGCACATTCTGATTCTCATATTGATACATTTTGTATGGTCCAACTGTCAAAGATAGTTGATGAATTATGTACCATCCAAACTGCATGTGAACGAATTCACAATACGTCCTTACCACTTGCATATTCCTTGTTGGTACATCGGACCGCCTTTCTATATGTAGTATTGGGTCCCTTTGCCATGGTAAGTTTTATGGGGTGGTGGACACCCTTGTTTGCGGCTGTCATTGCATACACATTCTTTGGACTTGATGAACTGGCAAGGCAAATTCAAGAACCATTCCGAGATGAACCACATTGTTTGGCATTGACAGCCATGTGTCGAACAATTGAAGTTGATGTATGTGAAGCACTTGGAATGGTAGTTCCACCATACATGAAAGCTCAACCGAAAACTGCTTTACTAATGTAAAATACTTCTACAAGAGCAATCGTTTGCCAACTGCACTCGTACTACTTTGAAAGAATTATCAATTTTTATATTTAAAACTTTATCTATGTGATGTTCGTCCTTTCTTCCTGCGACTCTTGGATTTCACTTGTGTAAAACCGTCAACATCTGTGTTGCCACTTCCATGAGGATTTAATCCGTACTCTTTCATTGCTTTCTCCATTCCTCCCCATCTTGATGTTCCTTTACTTCTTTGATAAAATAAAAGATATGCGCCTCCAGTTACAGATGCCTCACCTGATGTAAGGCCTACGTGAGAATCATTGTAACGATACCATTTGTCATCCTTCGAGTTACGCACAGTGGCCGTGTAATGTCCACTATTGGCTGTGGCACCAGAATGTTCGCTGACACCATAAAGCTTGTAAATGGGAGGGGCATCCTCATCAATCGGACCCAAAATATAGGGGCTCATGTCTAACTTTTCAATGGGGAATTCTACCTTGTCTTCCATTTTTGATCTAACAACTCCTCCAGTCTTTTTGCAATTATCGAATTGGAATCGTTTCAGATGGAAGACCAAAATATCAGGGACTGACCAAAGGGCAATCATTTTTAGTGCACAAACATGTTTCTTGCAGCTGTTACAGTACCAAGCGTTGTGTTCGTCAAGTTGTTCACCAATTTCAAAGTTTTCAAGACAATCTTCGAGACGGATATTTGTTCCAGCCTTATCTGGAGGAATGGGTAGTGAAATTGTAGAGTAAACATCGAATTTGATACTTTCTCTACCACAGCCTGGACATGTCACATGACTTCTATGCATGCCTTGGAAGTTATCCACAATGATGCTGTCGTGTCGGAGTAAGTGCTTTCGCCATGATTCGATTGCGGCCTTTTCGTCTTTCATACCCCTACCTTCCAACTCTTCCACGTATGGCTTTTCCTTGACACGGTTAAGATCCTCATGGATACCGTCCATTAAAAATTGACAGAATTCTTGACTGTCATGCTGGTACACGTTATTGAATTGCGGTGCAAAGCTTGCAACTGTTTGCTTTAAAAGTCTTGGTGCAATGATTGAAAACTCTCCAGACCAAACTTCTCCTAAAAATGAGGCATACGCTATCGCAACTCTACCACCACTTCCAAGTGGATTCTTTCTGTTCAGGTCATTGACGTAGTCACCTTTGAGGAAGTACATTGTTAAGGGATCCGTATGATTTAAGCATTGGGCAATTGAATTTAGGAAGCATGAATTTCCAAGATTTTGCAAACCCACTGATCCAGGCGCGGGTGGTACACCACGCAAGGATTCCCGCACGAAGCCAGCACCATGAACGTTGTTAAAGGACTTGAGAACCTCCACAGGTGCCTCCCGATTACCGTACGTATAGCTAACAGTCGCGGGTACAGATTTGTTTCTTAATTCTAAATGTGTACCGCATTTACAAATTTCCTCCCCGTATAGGTTTACCCATCGAAGGAACGAAGTTTGCTCTGGAGCATGTGCTGTTGTTGGCATTGAGGCTGACTGTGCCATATTCCTTTCCTGTGGGACCTCCACCATTATTTGTCGTTTGCGTTTTAAGACCAATAATTGCTGCTTTCTGCTCTTGCTTCTGCTGTTAGAAATATCATCTTCAAGGCACTCGACCTCGGCACCGCAAAAAAGCTCATGAGGAGGATCGTTTTCATTTGCAACCTTCCGAACAACACCACGAAACCACTTTGGTCGTTGCACAAGAGATTGTACTTCTCGAACCTCCAGTTCTTCACCTATTTTTATGTTCTCTCTCCATGGAGACGTATGTGACCACAATGGTTCAGGTGGTCTAACCGCCTTTGGTGTGCCTACGATGTGTCCATCCTTTCTGTACCTACGAAGCGTTGTATTCCACCTTGATGCCCATCCAACGTAATGTACAGTGACAGTATCTTCTGTTACCTTTCGTACAATCGCTTCGTACCACTTTCCGGCTGTATCTTGTGCATCCACAAAATCACCCACCTTGATGCGATTTTCTAATTCAAGAGCTTCTCGCACCCATTTTGATTTAGGTGTCATTCTTGTTTCTAAAAGTAATGAGACTGATTTGCCCTTGTCTCCATCGTTGCGCTGTGTCCATTCTCCTACAGTTAATGGAGGTGGTGGCGGTTCTGTCTTGGATTCCTCTTTCTGATTTTTATCTTTCTTGTTCTTGTTGGGCAGTTCAAGTAACCTGCCTTCTAAACTATCATCTAAGTATAACAATTCATATCCATCACCTTCAGCTGTGGTACGATCTGCTCCGTAATTCATCTTTTTCCATAACCTGACGCAATCACTTGATTTATCGGGTGCAGCAATTTTGGCTATTGCTGCCAAGGCATCCTTAATAGGACTTGTTCGTGATACAAGTATAAAACCAAGTGTGGGGTATGTGTCTTTTGGTTGCTGTTGCGATTCTACGTTAGGTAGAACGGAGGTCAATTTTGCTGCTAATGCCGAATGATGATGAGGACGTGTTCCAATGTATGACATGCTCCGTCCACGCATATGTGACTTTGATATTGGTGACGCCGCCGGCATTGGTTGAGGTGGTAGTTTTTGTGGTGATACTGCAGGAGATGATGGCGCGCTTGCACTTGCAGATGAACCAAGTGGTGGAAATGCTGTTGTGGATGTTGATTGAATTGGATCAGCATCATTATTATTGCCATTTATTTGTAAGTTTGACATTCCTGTGACTGCTGCATTTAACAAAGCTGTCGTTTGTTGCGGAGAAGGAAGATCAACACTAGACATGGTTTCAGTGGGACCGGCAGCTATTGAAGCTGGTCTACCAAGAGCAGTGTTACCACCCTCCAAGAAACGATCAGAAGGTCGTGTAGGACCTAAGGTATCTTCATCAACTATAGAATAGAAAAATTTAATGGGATACAATTCCACCGTAGCAATTAAAGGATCACGATCGTTTTCATCGGCCTCGTTTTCTTTCAACAATTTACTTGCTCGTGGTGATTTAGAATTAGTTGCAGTTTCCATTGATATTGTTGACCTTGGTACATATAACACTTTTCGTCGAAATTCAATAGGGTCTGGCAATGATGGAGAATTAGATTGACCATTCATACTCGACTTTTGCGCTTGATAATAGACTTCTGTCCCGGCATCTTGATTGCGATATTTCAAAGATTTCTTCATGGCTGCTGCGGAGGCCAAGACATGATGGTGCATGGTAAATTTGCATTTGTTTTCATCTATATGTGACTGAAAGGATATTGATTGCCCGTCATCACACAGTACACCGTGGACAGATCTAAGTAATTCATAAAATCCCTCCGATACAGCACAACAACCAACTTGTTCATCTGGTGATTTTAAGGAATCGTAATTGCTATTACCTTGAGATGCACCAGCAGGTTTAGATCCATCAAAACTTTGTGCTCTTCCCTTGATGGGCACAGGCTTGGCTAGTTCCGATGCAGAGAATGATGAGTCCTCCTTGGCTCCACCCTCTCGTTGTCCTACAATTACATTAGGCCTCAAAAGGAGTGGATGGCCCAATAACGAAAGTGAACTACTATCAATTGGACCCGGATCATGAAACTCAAGGGATAATTCTGCTGGTGATTTCAATGATTGGTCCTTGGCGGCATAGCAAAGAGCCGTTTTGACACGTTCCTCTTCATTAGGTGGGACAGGTTGGTGGTATGCCCAACATATCCAATTTTGCAAGTACGGTCGTGACAGTAAAAATACATGATCTTCCTGATCAGGTGTTACTCCATTCGCTTGTGCCGATGGTCTTGAATACCATGGGAGAAGTGGTGAATCTAAAAGCAACAATGCACCCATCAATGTCATGGACGTTGGTGGAGGTGAAAACAATGTCCGACGATGTTCACGTGTTGTTTCAGCTATACTTTTTTTCATGTCAGTGGCTGTAGTTGTAGTACCACCATTAGCTGTTGCACTGGCATAAGAATGACCTGCCGTCATGGTTCCTGTACTCATTAGGGCAACACTGCTTGCCTTACGTGTATCCTATTTACTACTGTCGAGACTCTCGAGAGAAAAAAAGTACCAAGAAATTAGCCAAATTTAAGTAAGAGGATTGAGGGAAGGGGCTGACCAATGACTACCTTTTTCTGCGTTCTGAGCACTTTCTCAGCACTGAAATGCTATCCACTGGAACCGATGTAGCCTGTAACAGAAGAACTATGCAAACCTAATCTAACGGACAAGTTGTTATATGCCTGTTGGTGGTGTGTGGTTATAGTCCTAAGGACCTACCGGGTAATTCTATGATGTGATAAGCTGAGTGCTACTAGAGGCGGGGATTCAAATCTACCTGATACAGGACTCTTTCACGAAGAAGCTCCATAGTTGCTCACAACATAACCTTGAAACCCAGGAGAGAGAGTAGGATAGGAGGAAGCATTCTCTCTCACTCCGCCCCCAACTCTGATCGGTGCATAACAGGTATTATATATTATACTAGGACCTAGGGAGGTCCTATGTGATCGGCAGCACGGTACCCCTGATACAGACAGTGTTTACCTGGTACTGGTACCAGTTACCTGGTACCTGGGTATGTATTAGATTTATAAGGTGTACTTAGAATCTACATCGCGCACCGTCACTATAAGAGAAATAGAATCCTTCTACCGTTAGTCTACTCAACGGATAGAAAAATCATTTCTTGTAGTGGAGAGTAAAGCATCATGTTCAATAATGTCTTTTTGAGCTCGCCAATTCTTTCGAATCATACTCAATTGGGATAGCAAATATCGCTTATGATGTTTGGAATGTATCCAGATCTATGATTACCTGGTACATTATTTGAATAATTAATTAGGGCGTATAAAACTAATAGTAGTAAAGACACATTAGCACTTACCAGGTACTGTACTACTGTAGATTCAGTAGGAGTAATGAAACTAAAAAACAATTAATTAGACTTTCCTGCATACACGTGAGTAACAGAAAAAGAGCGAGGGAAGGCCATCAGCAGAAAGTGTCTTGCCGTTCTGCAAGACAAACGGATCTGGGGGACAAGAGCACATAATCAACCCGTAACCCTATAGTCCGAGCTTCTGGGTAAAATTGTCTTGAGTCTTCAAAATCTCGAGAGGACTCTCTCATCTAGAGAGAGGACCCTAATCCTCGGTCTTTTCAGGCTAGAGAGGACTTGAACTACTTTCCGATATGACTTAGATCCTAGAGAGCCGTCCGTCGGCTGTCCTAGTCCTAGTCTACCTTGAGAAAGTGTCTGCTATTTAACTGGTGAGTAAAGTCTCCTCTAAAAAAGGCAAACTGGTCTAATCCTAAGGTCCCCCTGTTATGATGATTCCCAAGGTGAATCTTTTTTAACAGGAGATTCCAACGAAATGAGAAGGGGTAGGGGACGGCATTCAAAAATGTTACAGATTTGATACTGAAAGATCAGATTGTACACGTGCTTTCAATAAGTTCTGATTTTATCAAATATACTGTAGAAGACATGCTAAAAAATAGCCGGTTTAAAACCTATTTATTTAAAAAATGCTGTTATTGTTGTTGTCTGAATTCGAAAGTCATGTCCCTCTCCAAGTTATGCAGTACATCAAACATGAGGCTCCACAACTATCAGCAGTACTCGGGTGGGATACTTCCAAATTCCATGACCCATATGTATGTTTTTAAAAGAATCTATCTCATCAGTAAATGTATAATGAGTGCTGTGTATGTCCGTATCTTTTCAAGAAGTTCCTGTAGCGTATCCAAAGATTCTAGTCATGACGGCAGCTTGACATTTGGCACAAGCAATCATTACAGGCTTCAATATTTGGCCCATACCACGTAACAACATACTTAGACCAGCAGATCCACCAGGTAAAAAGCTAATCAAATACCAAAGCAACGCCACTAATTGACAACCGGAAGCTCCCAACACCAGCAAATACCCTGAAGCACCTCCAACTGTAAAGGTAAAGTACAATGTTGCCAACATACTTATCACGTACACTACTGTGAATGGGAGACGATCCGATGTTAGCATACTGCTAAAGTGAGCCGCCGGACCAGTTAATATTCCAAAGCTTGCCATGAATGTTAAAGATCCGAATGTAAAACTTAATGCGAATTTTTGTGGTCGGAAGGTGATCATTGGTAATCCCACGGTAAAGGCAAGAACAAAAAATAGGGCTGACAGAAACAAGAGCGCACAGAACATTTTGAATCGTTGCTGGTAATTCATGCCTAAAATTTGTTGTGGCATTTGCGCTTCCATACTCTGTTTCATACTGGCAAAGCTAAATTGGTTTGCACCTTCACCACCAAACAGTGGTAGAGTATCAGTGTCAACCATACTGATACCGAAAAACGATGATGACGAAGTATTTCCACCGCCACCGCCTTCCTGTGCCTTTTGATCATTGTACCATTGACCGAATGAATTTGACGACATGTTATTCGATTTAGTGCTTCTTTGCATTCCACTTGGGGAGATACGGGGAAATCTTTGCCTTGAGTAGCTCTGGAGCTTTTGAGAAGATAAATAAAATAATAACAACAACTAAAGGAAACAATCAATGTATTGTGTTGTTTCAATAGTCTAGTCGCCAATATCTTTTGAGTTGTCTTTGCCTTGTGACTTGTTTCCGCAATGCCTCTTTCAGAAGTGGCTGACCCGAGAACCATGAAAACCAACGCAAGGAAATGCGGACGAACGAAATCGATCGAGACTCCTGAGGTCACTTCCTATCTAAAATTTCCCTTTCATTTAGGTCTTAGGACTCTCTTGTGAGACGGGACAGACTGCGGTGCTGGTCAACGGTCAGAATAGAATTGCTATGATGTGGTTAAAATGTCGCTTTAAGTGGATGAGGTGGTACCTGGGTAATAGTAAATACGCCTACTCGTACAGGTAGCAACTAACTGAAATAGCCCCGCTACAAATTTCATTCGGGAATCACAGCGTCTACTACTGTACTTTCAATTGTTAACGAAAAAAATCGTTTTACGGTACGAGTACAGGTAGGACTTCATAATATATTTTATATAGTTCTGCAAATACTGCACAGATAATTTGTACAAGTAATGTATTCTTCCTTAATCGTAGAAATAGTTAATTAAATTAATGAATTTACCATTTAGGTACATTATGGTAGACAATTTCAATTATGTATGATACGTCCAGTATTGATATCTGTATTTGCGTAATTGTTTGTGTCATTTGATGATTCAATAATTAACGCGAAACTTTCCGTAAGAAAAAAACAGGAGCAGATAGGTTGAAGCTCAAAAAAAGGTATCAATACACAGTACCATTGTTTTGTGCACAGGTAGAATCGTACGTATTTGATGATTTAAGAATGAAATAATAATGTCCTCAACTCGTTTGCGCACATGAGACCAAGAATTTACTTATTGGAAAGTGGTCTTGTATCCCGAATTTTGACACGGTACTCTGTGGTCATACTATGACTGGTCCTACCTTACAGGTACGGTAAGTTAGGACCACTTATGCACGTTCAAGCAGTTGGACCCATACCTGGTACCGCCTGGCAGTCAGTTGCTTTACTCGTACCGTATATAAGAAGTACAGTACCAGGTGTTGTACAGATATAGATGAACCTGGTGAACTATCGATTGCATTTTATTTAGTGCTCATTCAATTGAAAAGAGGGCTTACTTAAAGTTATCTGTACAATTGCTGTACAAAGTATGGTACTTGAATTATACCACCTTGTATAGAATTCAGGTCCAGCAAGGTCCTACAGTACCAGGTACCAGGTACATTGTTGCCCTACCAGTAGTACGAGGTTGAAGCAAAATAAAATTAATTGGGACATTTTGTTCTTACGGAACCGATGGTGAGAAAAAAAAAACTGTGAACACGAAACTCTCTTGGGATTGGGAGATAAGACCCTAGGCAAAAAAAAAACAAGAGGTATATGCAACTTGTGTTTAGAAAGTAAGAACAAGGATTGCAAATGCAAGAGGAATCCCACGCCTTTTCGGATTATTGGCGAAAATATAGTCCCCTTCGATGCCTTTCTAGTAGATTCCTTCAGAAGTATACCAAAAGTCCTGGAGAATCTGATAACATAGCAAAGAGTCATTCCAACATGACACTATCAATCAGAAGCAATTTTAGTACTACAATTATCAAAAACGATGGTGTGGAATTCTCTAGCAGAACTGTGGGTGAAGCAGATATTTCGATGGCAAAGCGAAAGTCTTTCTGTGACGATGCAGAGCATGATGCAATCAGCAATGATAGACAGGGTGCCTCTGAATCAACGAATAGTACAAGACTTCACCGAGGGGGACACGAAACCAGGAGTACTGTCTCTACGTGTACCGACTCTATTTCTGATCATGTGAATGATAAACTTAGCCTTATTGCACCGAGCGATCGAGCTAGATTATGGCTCTCGGCTTTTCGACGCACGGATCCACGATACAAAATTCTCAGGTTTTTCGATGATATTGCACATGAGGGAGCAAACAACGTCAAGCACGACGAGTTCCGACCTGAGGTTGTTCCTTCTGTGCTCAAACCATTTTACAAAGCATCTGTATTCACTGTGTGGCGTCCAACAAGCTATGCAGCTATTCGCAAAATGATGACAGGAGAGGCTGTTGGAAAGGGCTTAGATATCAAGGGCAAATCTTCCAAATCAGGAATATTTTCAGGTTTTGTTCCTTTCCTTCAAATTCATGAAGAAAAAGATAAGCAACGGGTAAGCACAAGATCCCGGGACGCCAAGATCCGAATCTTTTTCGATTCGGAACACGCTCGAAATCTCGTACTTGAGAAGCTTGAAGTCCTTCGTGATGAGATGTTTTGTGCGGTGCGTGAGGCCAAAGAAGGACTGAAAAGCGATGTTCCCTTCGAGGAAAAGGTGATATTTACCGAACGCTTAAGGTGGGACATGTCAGATTCTTCTATTGATAAAGTTGATGACTATGCTCCAGAGTCGTGCGGACTGGATGTACCAGAACGATTATTCTGGGAGGGATATGTTGCTCGTCAAGACATTAGTCGACCGGACGGTTCGGCCTATGACTCGGGCCGGCCCTCAGAGCCAAATTTTCAAGATATGAACATTGTATCACTGCGTGGAAAACCTCGAAAAGACCATCCTCGTGCTGTCCTGATGCAACGGTCAGTAGACAATCCCATGTGCCCGCAGTGCCTCTTAATGGCCTACGAAGAAGCTGGGCGGGTTTTACCAGTAGTGTCAGACTTTGATTGCTTTCTGACAGGAACAAGTGGGGTTAAGTATAACGAGCCGTTTGCACCAGAGCAACTGGCTGTGATGAACTGGTGTGTTTCAAAGATTGAAGATATATTGAGTGAAGACAAAGAAGATCCATGGACGAACCGGTGGTTGGACAAATTGAAGGTTTCTGCAGCTAATGGGTATAATCCGAAATCGCCAGAATATGGCTTTGCGGATCCCAAATCGTATTCAATCATGGAAACGGGAATTAAGCGCCTTCAATCTTGTTCAGGTCCTGTGCGACATGGCGCAGAAAGCTTCAACTATTACTTTCCACAGCAATTGGATGAGACTTATCTTGTTATTTCAGATAATTTTTCTGAGAATTCTCTGCCTTGGCAATATGTCAGTGCTAACGGCCTTCAGGAAATTTTATTGGAAAAAATTGATGAAGGTTTCACATTCCCATTAAATCCGAAATGGATACTTTGTGACCCTGGATGGAAACGTGTTTACGATAAACTATTGTCGAGTAAGAAGCCAAATGTCCAGGACTCACTTGATATCTGGTATCCATTACCGATCCGCGAAAAGATTGAGAATATTCATCAGATGCATCCAAAAGGGTTCAAGCTTATGGCTGCAATTTCAGACAACTCCATGATAGAGGAAGAGCCAGACGATGCAGGTACATATTTGGTGTCAAATGCGGTAAGTTCGATATCTGATTTCAGGTTGATCGTGGCTAAGTTTTGATAACACAACATCAATTTAATACATTCGCCTTTGCAAAAATCTTCTTCATTCGTAGGAACATGAATTAAAAAGGTATATGACGCTAAGAAGAGCAAAGTTAAAACTGAGGACTGCGGTAAAAATGATGCACATGACAAAACAAGAACAAGAGGATAAAGATGAATGTCTCAGTATAGTGTGAAGCACTGGATAGGACGCCCTCTAGTATTTATTGCAGCTGGGAATCATTTTATTAGTTAAATACATGTATTGTTTAAAGTGTACTATGTGTCTGCAGGATAAGCAGTTTACACATCCATTGTAGAAAAATCTACCTATGGGTGTATTCGCGGTTAAACTCCTATGATATCTCCAGCAATGAGATCATTGAATATCTCCTGCTGTCTTTTATGCAGTTTTTCATACTCTTCGAAGTTCATAGAATCCAAACCGCCCTTTTTGCCTTCTTCAATGACGCCAGATCCGGTCGGCTTCACATACTCTATATGACCGCCCTTTTCGCCTTCTTCAATGATGCCAGATCCGGTCCGCTTCACATACTCTATAGGGACCTGCTCTTCGAAAATTGAAAACTCTTTCTGATTGTGTCGCATTTGTAACCTACTACTGTTAGAATCAATAGAAATCTGCCTATTTTGACTCGATTTCTCCCCTTCTGAATCGCTACTATTCAATGAGTCATCTGCTTGGTACCCTGCATCGTAACTATTCGATTTTGTCTTTGATTGTTTCTTCTTGGTCTGGGTGTAACCGTCGCGAAACGCATGAGCTACTTTTTTACGTGTGCATTCCTCTCCAGCTTCCACGTACGTATCAGTTCCCGGATATTTAGTCAAGAAACGTGCTCCACCTCGGTGGATGGCATCGATTACTTCTGTAGATATCATCGACTTCTGCCCTTTCGTAGCTCGCTGGTATCTTTCGCGATGAAGACTAATAATCACATGAAAGCGACGATTTCCTGAGTGTTTTGCGATACCTCTTCCTCTTCTGTCTCGAAAATAAACAAATAGATTGCGAAAAGGGTAAGTCAGATAAAGAATGAAACTCGATCGATGAAACAGGAAACTTCATTGTCTTACCCGCAGATCACGTCGAAAGGACCAGGGTCTACAGAAATTTTAAGGCAGTGGTTCGTACACCGAACTTTGTCTACACCATGGTTGTCTTTAAATTCCTGCATTCTTTTATTTTTATCCGTCAGACTTATCAAACAACTGAAAAATGAGAAGACACACAAAGCTTTCAAGAATTCTGTTGTTATGCCAACTGGGTCATATCCAACGAGTCATACAACATGCCCAACAAAATTTCTGATCGTAAAAGATCAAATATTCTTTCAACATCCAAATTCAAACCCTTTCACACTGCAAAAATTTATGCACCAGCGTATATTAAGTAAGGGCTAGTCAATCAATGCCAAGCGAAATATTTTGCATACATCGTCGATTCAATGTAGTACCTGAGCACTAAATGAACCTCATATATATAAAAAGACTCTATTTGGGATTGTACGCTTGTCGATTGAATCAAAAATATTTCATTAGTATGGTACCAAGTACAACGTTGGTACAACCAGTACCAGGTAGACCAATTCAGCAACGAACGGACCGATCTATATTCTATGCAGTAGTTTTCCCATCATCGGTCATTCGCGAATTCTTACAATTAAGTGCAAAGTCCTATATCCCTGGTTCTGTTAATATTGTTATTTTATTGGCCCTAAAGGTATATATTTTCACGAATAGGATAGACATTGTTCGGTCGTACAAAATCATATATCACTGATTCTGTTCACATTGTTATTTTATTGGTCCTAGAAATATTACAGTAGTATGAAAATAGGCCCAAACAGTATTTGTACCAAAGTACTGTTACATAGTGGTTAAATATTTCATGCGATTTCTTCCGAGCCGATGGACTACCGCTACTACGGACTGTAGTAGGACCTACTAGGACTTTTACCGTTAGGACCTTACCTGGTAGGTCGTAGGACTAGACTACCCGCCTGTATTCATTCTAATGACCTGCTCCC
>WKLE02002320.1:0-15909 GCA_014885115.2 Asterionellopsis glacialis
ATGATAACCGCACCTAATTGATAGTTGCTTGCGTCAGTATATATATGGAATTCTGGATCAAGGTTGTTAGCAAGTAGGGCGGATTGCCACTTAAGTGGTTTTGCCCAATCAAGGATTTCAACGAGTTCAAATTTTTTTACCATTGTGATCCATTGAAAAATATAGCAAATATTTGTTCAATTGGTGAAGCCTCACCACAAACTCTTTTAACGTGAAGTTTTCGGTAATTGCTGAGTGATAGTGAAGGTAGTTTTTCTGGCGCCTTGCCGCATGCCTAGACGAGAAAAAATTCTCACCTACGTTTGCTCTGGCAATTGGCATTTGCTGCTTGAAACAGCTGCCTTGCTCTACCCTTCAAAAAGGTGAGGGCTATTGAAGTCTTGGAACTTGCTTTGGTGAGGGGATAATCTCTCTCAACTTCAGCAAATTCAATTCTCCATTGGATCCACTTTTCAGCAGTTCTATCTTCAAATTGTTTGACTCTCTTTTCAATAGTTTCAGAGTCTGATCCTTCATTAGAGGGATTGATCCTTACTTCTATCATCTTGTAGGAATCCTTGTCGTTGCCTTTTGACTTCAACCTCTCCTTTTTTGTTTTGATAAACGGAATTGCAGGAGGATTCAGCAGGGTCTGCTGTTGGCGCAACTCCTGAGCTTTCTTTTGAAAGTCATTGAAGGAGTAAAATGTCTTCTTGTTCTTGAAAGTCAAAGTCCTCTGAAAGAGGGAGTAATGTTACTATGCCCTATGCTGCCTATGTTGACCACGGCACAACACAACAATCAGACAATCAACACACAAAAGAAAAGAAGACTTTTATTTGGTGA
The DNA here is from genome assembly GCA_014885115.2 of Asterionellopsis glacialis. Lineage (NCBI taxonomy): Eukaryota > Bacillariophyta > Plagiogrammaphyceae > Rhaphoneidales > Asterionellopsidaceae > Asterionellopsis > Asterionellopsis glacialis. Next base: position 826 of record WKLE02002320.1, read on the forward strand.
TGAAAATTATGAGCTAGTTTAAAGATCTAGTTTTTATGCCAGAGAAATCTGGCAATTTAGTAAGAAGTAAGAAATCAGGAAATTTTAGCAAATGGTAATTTTTAGTGAGTCCATCTGCTTGCCCACACATCAATCATCCATCCTCAAGAGTGTCCAACAGGGAGTGTACTTCAATAGACCTAACTGGAAAATATACTACTAAGTCCAAATCAGGCACACAAATGTCTTACTAGGATAGATCCTGCCACAGGCTACTTCAAAATCAAAGCAATTAAAGACAAAACAGCTGAAACCATAATAGAAGCATTCCACTCTGCATGGCAATGCTAGTATGCACGCCCAAGGTACATAGGATATGACAACGGCTCAGAGTTTAAAGGTATCTTTAAAAAGACCTGGAAAAACTTTGGATTTAGTAAAAAGTTGACTTCAAACAGCACCATCAAGCGCATACACCAAGTTATAGGTAACTCCCTATTTGCACTTGAGATAAGTGAATCTGCCAACCCACCTACTATAGGAGATGATGAAACATGGGATAACATACTTCGTTCCATAGTGTGGGCTATATGCAGTACTTACCATACTACGCTGGAAGCAACACCAGGACCATCAATATTTAGATGTGGCATGCTACTACCAATTACATTTAGAGCAACTTGGGCATGTATCCATAATAAAAAACAAACCTTAATTAACCAAAACAATCAAAGAGAAAATCATAACCAACAACATCAAGTATATTCCATAGGTGACAACATTACATTAGAGAGGCCAGGAAAAGTACCTAAGATAAACCATCCTTGTACAGGTCCTCACAAAGTGCTTCAATTATTTATGAACGGTACTGTACCCATCCATAGAGGTTTTATAGAAGAGACAGTTAACATTTGTCATGTGATGCCATACTACAAACACACACAGGACAGTTTGGGAAGCAAATGAAGAACACTCCCCGTAGGACACTCTTGGGGGTGGCTGATTGATGCGGGGACAAGCAGATGGACTCCATGAATTTACCATTTACTAATATTTCTTGAATCTTCACTTCTCACTAAATTGCTAGATCTTCTCCTGATGAAACTAAGCTTATAATTTTCATCACCAAATAAAAGGCTTCTTTTCTTTTGTGTGTTGATTGTCTGATTGTTGTGCTGTGCTGCCATCAACACTAGCAGCATATGGCATAGTAACGTGACTCCCTCTTTCAGAGGATTTTAACTTCAAGACATGAAGATCTTCTACTCCTCCACTGAGTTTCAGAAGAAAGCTCAGGAGTTGAGTCAACAGCAGACTCTGCTGAATCCTCCTTCAATTCCCTTCATAAAAATGAAGAAAGAGAGGTCAAAGCCAAAAGATGACAACAAGGATGCATACAAATCCATAAAAGTCCGCATTGATCCCTCAGATGAAGGCTCAGATTCTGAGACCATTGAAGAGAGAGTCAAACAATTTGAGGATGGATCTGCTGAAGAGTGGATCCAGTAGAGGATTGAGTTTGCTAAGGTAGAGCAGAATTATCCCCTCACCAAAGCCTTATCCAAGACCTCCATGGCGCTTACCCTTTTGAATGGCAAGGCAGCCTGAACAACCATAACACCAACAAGTGTACTGCTGACAAGTTGAAAAGAAGGATTCTGGTAAATCCAAGACATACATGTGGGAACAGGTAAATGCAATGATTAGCTTGCTCAAATTATCAAAAGAAAAGAAGACTTTCATTCAGTGATGGAAATTCTAAGCTTAGTTTTGTCTGGAGAAGATCCAACAATTCAGTAAAAAGTAAAGATTCAGGAAATAATAGTAAATGGTAAATTTATAAAGTCCATTTGCTTGTCCCTGCATCAATCAGCCATCCTCAAGAGTGTCCTAAAGGGAGTGTACTTTAGTGCTCTTAAATTGTGCACAAATGGAATATAGTGTATGTGGAGAATGGATGTATATTATGATTAAGATCAAAGACATTCTAGCACATGCTTATGTTATTGACAACATTATATAAAAATATTGAAAGTAACGTTGATGACAAGTCCAAGGTTTTTTCTGTCAAACCAAAAATAGAATGGATGGATGAATTTTGATACATATCTAAAATAAAAAATTTATACTGTGATTTCTTTTTCTTTCTGTGCATATGTAATTTTTTTCTTTTTAACTTTTTTTTTTGCTTTTTTGTTACATGTAGGTTACTACCTTCCACCAAACCTGTAGGTACTTATCTTCAACCAAACTTTGTATTACAATTTGCCTCTTTGTCTTTACGCAAACATATCTACCCATCACACACCAATCAAGTACATCTCTTATGAGTGGCAATGCAACATTAACATTTGAATCAAAAAGCCAATTCCTCTCATAAACTGTTACAGCATGTTTCGTTCCACCATCATGACCCTGTAAAACAAAAATAGTTGGATGTGCTCTGCCATCTGTTCATATTGCTGTTTGGAGTCTAAAAGATCAAGCTGGCCTTTTTTGTATTTTCAGACACAGCAAGCTTTTCCAAGACTTGATCTCACTGCTACTTGAAGACGCTCCAGGTTATTGAGTTTCATTGACTGTTTTGCAGCTACAGCTTGAATCCTAGCCACCATTGATTGGTGAACCACATGTGCCCTGGTCATTTTGCTGATAGACACACTTGGGGGCATTTGGCACTTTCAACCTATTAATGTTGGTGAAGTGATCATTTTAAACATCACCTGCTGGAAGATCATATTGTCTTTTAGCATTGGATTGTAGAAAATTTCTCATTTCTAAACTGATGTTCTCATTCACGGATTCTGTATTCAATGTTTCTGGACTGCCATCTTCAGGTTTTCCCCTATAATAACCAGGGATTGTTCAAAGTATCCTTTGCTTCTTTGTTTTATAAGGAGCTACTGATGCATAGATGTTTCTTGCAGGTAAATACAATTTGTTCCATCAGCCAAAATTGGAGTTCCTTATGCATCATGGTATCCAAATCATATTTTTCCTTTTCAAACTTGTTGATAAATGATTTGATTTTTTTTCAACTGTTCAATTTTGTCATCAATCTCCTTTTTAAAATCTTCATAGTCTTTTCCCCCTTATTTTCTGAGACACTGAAAGCTTATCATAGTCATCCATTTTCCATAAAAAGTACTGCTATCTTAAATGCTTCAATAAGGCATCTTTGTACTGGAAACCCACACCAGTTGCTACAAACGTCTGACCATCCATCCACTATTCAGTCTGTCTGGTGTCCAACATATACCGGCACTCACATAAAATATGTCATGGGTTCAAATATTTCAGTCACTAATTGGAAAGAGTACCAGCTCATCAAATTTTTGTTTCTCTAAGTAACACATGTCATTGGCATGCAACACATGCCCCAGCCAGCTTATACCTATTTAGGAGAATATATCAGTTGTACCAGTGTCACAACCACACAATGATTTTTCTTGTAACATAAATTTGGTATCAAGTCAATTACATGAATGAAGTAACAAGAAATCCTGTGCTTGCCTTCAAATCATTAATTGACTGGTAATATTTCTACTCTGCAATTCCTTTTGTTTCCCTATATTAGACTTTACTAACCACCACACTCATCCCATTTCCTCAAAAAAAGTCCAAGATACCAATAGCCAAGATACCATGTGATGCTACAAAGCACAAGCATGCTGCATTAAGTTGCCAAAGGCTGTGGTCAGATCTTCAACTCAGATAGAGTCCTAACAAGACACATTGATATGACAAGATTTTTGCCATAATCTAATGAGGTATGGGTCATCAATGACAAGTGACTCTAATCTATGTTACATTATTCAGAATGGTCAAATGCAATCTTTAAATCCTGTTGCAACCAGCATTACTTATCAATATGCCGATCAAGACCCAATTCGATTTGTCAATGAATGTTTTGAGACAAGTGATGTTCCAGCTGCCTCTAACAATGCTCCATTCAGCCCTAATGTATTGTGCTTAATGCAGGAGACATCAAAGCAATACTTGGTCTTCCTATGGCACCACCAAACATAGACAACAAAGCCTACCCAACATGTCTTTCACAAGAAACCATAGTTTGTATTGAATTGCTCTACATGCTAAAGCAAGCCAATATACCCCTCCATAAGTTTGATAAGATTGCTTTGTGGGCCAAGAATGCCATTTCACTTGGGGAAACGTTTACAGGGGAATTTGAGTCACCATGGTCAACAAAATAGAGGATTTATTCAATACCCAAGAGTTTAAACCACGTACAATCCTTTATTAATTAGATGGTGGTGGTGTTGCAGAGGTAGTGATATTCAATTTCAAAGCCATGTTGAAATCCCTCTTAATGGATCCAATGCTAATGCAGAAAGATAAAATAGTAATATCTGACACTGATCCTACCAAGTATCAAGACCTGTATACTGTTGATGGAACTTTAGATGAGATCCATCAAGTAGAGGCATGCAAAAAATGTCAGGCACAAATGTGTCTTGGTCCAAAAGATGTATTTTGTGGTTTAGTGTTATACATTGATGGAACTACTCTAGGTCCATTTACCAGCGGAATGTTGGAACCTGTAATGATGTCACTAACACTTTTCAATTGTCAAACAAGATATAAAGCATATGCTTGGGGCCCAATTGGGTTTATCCAGCAACCACCTGATAAAGATCTTTTACCTGGCAAAAAGAAAGTAACAAGAGGTAGGGCAACTCATAATTACCATTGTGTCTTAAGACTTATTTTAGCAGGTATCAAGCAAAAACAAGATTGTGGTGGAGGAAAAACAGATTTAGTGGTGCATAGATCCATGCATAAAGATATGACATTGAAAATATCTATTGTGGTTGTGTTAGGAGAATGCGAGGGTGCTAATGATTGTGACTGCCCAACATTGCAAGATAACAATCCAAAACTGTTACTGAATTACATCAGAAGTCACACTATCAACTTGAAAATGCCTTTGATGAAATACAAATGGCAGATTCAATAGAAGGTATATCAGGTGCCATACCACCTGAGCTTCTTCATTGGCTTAATGCTGGACTAAAGAAGACAAAATATAATTTTTCTACAGTAATGTTGTTCTTGGCAGTGGACCTGTTATGAATAGATTTGATTCTACTCTTGCGATTGAGTCCATCCAAAGTAAACACCAAAGTGATTGCAACACACCCTTGATAACATTTGACAAAGGGTATGCGCATTTGACATCTTCTACTATCAAATCAGGGTAATATATTCTTGGTTTGATGATTGGCATTGTAGTAACTTGGCAACTTGGCGCACACATGCTGGAAGAAATGCATATGCTTGTAATTGTTACAAAGACAAGGGTGATCTCATTACTGATTTTACTAACTTGATGGAAATGACATTATGTTTAGAACAATGGATGAAAACAGGTCCAAAGCACACAACAACTATTGACCAGTATCAAAATTCATTCTATAGATACATGATTCAATATTCAAGGGTTGTTGATAAAACAGATGGCAATGGTCTGAAAACAACAAAGTTTCATCAAATAACACATATTGTGAGATAAATTAAAAAAAAAGGTTATCCACAAAATGTCAATACTGCAAGGCCTGAGAATGGACATATCGAGAACGTGAAGAAACCAGCTTGTCACACAAAAAAAATGCCTGATGTATTAGCTACTCAAACTGCCGGTCAATATCATAAACAATATAGTATTGACTTGGCAAAAATGTACATAAATGATGATGAATGGATAACAAAACCCAAGGCTCAACCAAATAATTATTGCTTACAAGGAACTACTTGTTTTATAGAAGAGAAAAAAATGACAACGATCAATGGTACTATGACATTAGTTTTAACAAAGACAGGACATATGTGATAGATTTGAATTATTACACTATCTAGGAGAATATATATTGAAGTGGAAGACTGGCAAATCAATAACTATCAGATCTGAAGTATATATCAATGATGTTATATATAGAGCACATCTATCTGATTGCTCCAAATCACCCTGGTTTGATTACTGTTACTACCAAAGTAATCAAATGCAGTATAAACCTATTGCAAAAATTGTGACCTTGTGCAAATCAACAATGCGGTTGGTGATGCTCTGAATATAGCCAGTGGTGTCTATGCCATTTGTATCTGGGCTACTGATTATCTAATGGAATTATCTGTTCTTGTCAAGTCATCTTTTTTATCATTTGATGAAGATGGTAAAAATCAATACACTATGTTGTCATTTTTAAATATATTTAAATATAATATCTGTGTTCATATAATACTCTTTCAAATCTTCCCATGACACACCAATCTAAGCTTGTGACTGTAAGAGGCAGAGCACTTGCCAAATTTGAGTCAAATACCCAGTAACTTATTACAGTCACAGCATGTTTACTATTTCCATCCATACCTTGCAAGACAAATATTGTTGGATACCATATATCTTCACCACTGTGATTCACCAAATCATAATTTGATCCATTCTTGAATATTCTCCTCTTGACACTACATGCTTTTTGTTTTGATTACAATGTCTCATATATGCATTTAAGTCATTGTACAATCTCTTCATGTTGTTTGTTTGATATGATGTTTTCAAAGCTTTAGGCATGAACAATTCTTTTGCATACCTACAAAGTGAGCTTCCACCATTGATCTACCTATCTTGTTTCTATGCTTGATGTATTTTGCTGGAACATGTGCCCAATACTGTATTTCATTATTAAAGTCTTGATCCAATTCCTCAAAGCTTCTGTAAGATGACTGGGGTTTCTTGTTTTTTTATGGATGGGTCTCTTCTGTCTTGATTCTACTCATGTCACTGATTTTGGAAGTAATTCTTACATATCAGCTTAAACATTTCATCTTTATCAAGTTCTCTTTCTTCAGGGTCATCTTTAGCCTTTTGATCTTGTTCCTCTTTTGCATCTTGACAATCCTGAAGAACCTTTTTATCATAAATATCATATTGTGGTACTGTTTCCCTTTTTTATTTTTATAGTTTTTTGTTATACTCAATGATTTGTTATCTTCTTCTTTGCACCTCTTCAGTATTGATTAGTTTCTTCACAATCCTTTGTTTCTTCTTTGATTCTATCTTTTTCAATTGTGAATGAAATTTGTCCTTGGTTCTATGCAACTCATCAACTTCTCGCTTAAGTCTTTGTTTCTGTTCTTGCTTTTTCTTACATATGGTTTTCAACATCTTCTTTCCTCCCACCATTTTGTCAACAGTGTGTGTTTTCTGTTGTTTGTTTCCCTGTTTGTGCTTGTTCTTGAAGACTTTCTTGTTTCAATTGCTCTTCCTTTCTGATCTTTTCTTGCTGTTTTTTCTCTGCATCTTGCGGTCTTTTGTATTTCCTATACCAGGAAGGGGTACCAATCTAACTGGAGCTAGTTTCACAGTGTCTCCAAGGGTAGAATTGTAGATGTCTCTTAATTGTTCTCTTTCTTCTCTATCTTCCAACAAAGATTCTCCTTCTTCTCCTCCTCCTCCTGTATCATTATCTTGTTTCTTGCTTGTATCATTAGTTGTTCTTGATAAATTAGATTTTGTGGTCTTGGATATTTTTTTACAAATGTAAAAGTCACTTGAAACCTTATTAGTTTGTGTAATATCAAGACATTGTTCACCATCAAAATTTAATATCCTTCTTCCTATTGTCAGCCTTTAGTCTTCCATGTATTCTTTATCATAATCCTTTGATAACCAATTTGGCACTCCACGAGCAAGATCTGCCATAAATTGGCATTGTTGAACACCACAACTTGAGGTATCTCTCTGCTATCTTGAAGTGACATGTGTTCCTATCTTTTTTTCTTGATCCACTTGAATTTTTTTCTTGAAGAATTCTTTCATAAATTCATGATCAGTTTTTGGAGTACCCAGAGAATCAACAATGTTATTTTTCACTTGTTTCAATTTTCCTTCTTCTCTTGCACCAGGAAATCAATAGACACCATACCAATGGACTTCTTCTCCATTAATTACCCAATAGGCCCTTTTGTATCCCTTCTCAAATATTTCATGAATACTCATTACACGATTGCTTAACAATCTTCTACCAATATTGCCTTTCACCTCTGTCTCAATTTGTTTAGCTTCCATTAGGTCTTGTTCTTCAGATTTTCCTTTTTTGGTTTTTCTCTAATAAAATTGTATTCCAGACATAAGATGATTCTGGTCCCCAAAAAAAGGCAATTCAAGTTGTCTTCTGTTGCAGCATTGCACACTGTTGCATAAGCTGTGATTATTGAGTCATTGAGCCATGTTTCACTCCTGAGATAAGGTCCATCAGAAGTATAGAGTATAGGTGCATACAGATATGCAGAACTAGATATGAATATCTTGGTGGGCTTATAATTTTCTTCTCAAACTTCCTTGGGAGGATCAATGAAACAGTGAAGATCTTCTGGGCCAATTCTTGGAAGACAATTGGCTTTCTCTCTGAATGCAGCAATTCCTTCCACTGAATGCTTTTTAAACTAGTCAAAATGATGCATAGATCCTAAGGAAGTGGTTGTTTTAATTTGTGTTCTGATTTTGACCAGCTTTTTCTGATTTAAACCTGATCTTTCATGTCTATCATTATATAAATCTTTGACATTTCTTGTGGCTTTTTCATAAAAGCTGTCATCTTGAAAAAAAGAGTTTGTTGAATAATTGCATACTAAACAAACAGGGACTTTCAATGTTGCAGTTGATTTTTGCTCATCATAAACCCAAATGACACACTGAGAATGCACAGATTTCTGACATTTATTGAATTTGTTGAGAACAGATTTATGTAAATTCTGTTGTTAGTGCTAGCAGACTATTGGAAATGAATTTGAATATCCAGAATTACATACTCTTGTAACACATTGATCTGGTGTCAGTGCCATTGTTTTACTGTCACAGAGTTTGCACACTGCAATACAAGGATGAGATTCTACATGCTGGCCAATAAAACCTCTGGACCATCTTGCAGTTGTCATATCATGTTTTGTTAACCTGCGACAACATGATCCATGCAAATATTCTTTGCAGTATATACAAATAAGATCATTGCTAACCTTGGTATCAGTTAATTTACATTCACCATATCTGAAGCTCTTGGTGAATAAAGATTTGACTGTTTCTTTAGTTTGTAAGGATAGAACTGGTTCTGCTGATACAACTGCTAGGAAATCAGTATTGCCTTTATTGGGGGAGTTCTTGTTTGTCATTCATCTGCTGATATATCACTAGACTCATGTGTTGGCTAATAAGCTTCTTCATCATATGCACCTTCATCCATACCAGCATAGGATTTTCTTGGCAATCTTCATGAAGCAAGTTTCTCTGTGCTTGTTGATCTTTGCTTTTTTCTTGGAGATTTTCTTGAACCTTTAGATTCTTCTTTTGTTGATTCTTCTTCATCATAATCAGAGTCATCTCCATCATCAGTGGCATCAGAATAATCCAGATAGTTTTCTATCTTCATCTGACTGCTGTTCTTCACCCTCCTCTTCACAAAAGTCATCTGAACCTTCTTGTTCTTCTGATTCCTCTTGAGATTCTTCAAAGTCTTCATCATCTGCATCTTCTGATTCACTTTTGGAAGGTTCACTTCAACTTCTTGTGTTATACAACAGAACCAACAACATTATCTGAAAGCATTGCAACTGGACTAACTAAAGGTTCAGCTACTACATCCACTATTTCTTCTGCGCCTTCATTGCCATCATAATTGCTTCAGGAAGACCATAAATGTAGTTATCAATGATCTTATGATGATTATAGATTTTTCCATTTGTTTTAAAAAGAGCCATCCTGTAACTTACACTAGCCTTGGTGTAAAAGTAGACATACATACCTGTTTTATATTTGCTACTGGTGTATCAGATGGTTCAGTATCATCTATTACTCAATTTGTCAAATCATCAGGCATGTATACCAAAATTGCTTCATTTAGAATATCACTGTCTTCATTGGCCTTTTTCAATTGTTCTTCTTTGTAGTCATCAACACATGGATTCCTGAAACCATTTCTAGCATAAAACAGCACTGTATTCTGGCTATTGACAGCAGCTTGCGCATACAGCGGCAATGTTGTATTAGGAATAGGTAGATCACCATGTAAATTGAACATATGCTGAATTTTTGTAAAAGGTTAGCATAAAACTCCCTAGTCCTTGGTGGCAACAATGTGGTGAAGCACTCCTCTTAAGCATTTTTGCTACTTTTTTGGTCTTGAAGAACTCTTTTAGTTGTCTAACAGACGAAGCTATATAATTTAAAAATATGCTGTAGCAGTGGCTTCTACTTGCTTGTTAGATGGTTTAGTAGTGTCTTCTGCAGGTGTAGCAGTAGCTTTATCTTGCTTTTGGGATGGTTTGGAAGGGTCTTCTTTAGGTGTAGCAGCTGTCTTATCTTGCTTTAGGGTTTGTAGATCTTTTCTTACAGATGGTGTTTGAGTGCTGCTGATGGGGCTTGGTTTTTCTTTGGAATCAGCACTTTCCTTGGATATTTGATAATCCTTTTAGAGGGATTTTTGGAAGAAACGTTTTTGGAGGAAACTATGTTAATAACTTCTATCTCTTCTTCATCAGATGCTGATTTGTTGGACACTACATTGGGAGGAGGTGACTTTAGCATAGACACATCTACTTAAGATGCCTGAATATTGCTGTCACCTTGGCTTTCATTCTTTCTTGATATTTCAGTTTCAGTTGCGATGGAACTTACAGGAACTTGCACTTTTGTAGAAGAGGATTGTTTGGTAGAAGAAAGTTTAGGATCCTTTCTAGAATCCTTCCTTGCAGTGATATTTTTTGTCACCCTTTTTTGAAAAGAAGACTTTTTATCACCTTTTATCCTTTTCCTCCTTGAAGAATCTACCTTTGACCTGGTATTTTGTTAGATCAAGTTAAAACTCAGATGAACCCACAACCAAGATCAAAACAATAGAGATCATAATTCCAAAAGTTGGACATTGCGCTGGACTCTGGACTTGTCTTCAAGGAACAATTAAACTTCAACAAAGATTCTGGATTGGTTCTTAAGGAACTTAACAACCCTGACAGGTATGAATCTTGTAATAACACAAGACAATACTAACTACAATGAGGTTGTAGGCACCATAACTCTTGAGGAGCCTAGTATCATCTTGTTAGCAATTGCAGAATAGATGCAATCTTCAATGAAGCATCGTTCTTTGTTCTTGCTGGTTGTAATGCAGAGTTTTGCAAGTAAAAACAAGTAGTGTGAAAGAATTAGTAAGAGGTAACAAGATAAGGACAGGACAAGAAGTGACAAGGGAATGAGCAATGGAACTTACCAATGTATCTCCTTTGAGAAATAGAAGGGTTTCTTGGAGAAATAGAAGAGCCAAAAAGAGACAATTAATGTGGTAGGATTGATGATGAGAAGACAGGAACCAACTTCAGTGATCTGACTAATGCAACTTACCAATGTAGCCACAATGTACAGTGAAACTCTCTTTCTTGGAGAAATAGAAGAGCCAAGGAGACAATTGGTTTAGTGGGAATGATGAGAACACAGGTACTGACTTCAGTGATCTGACTAGCAAAAACCTTTTGTCAATCATGTAGTTGACCTGTCATAGAATTGTATGAGTGTTCTGTCAGAGTTCCTTCTTGGTTTTTGGTTGTGAAATTGCCAGTCATCTTAATTCCAAGTGGTAATCATAACATGTACGCTTATAAACCTTACCAAATTTATATTGTACTGGACAAAAGATAAATGTTGTAACGGCTTTTCCATATTTGGCTATATTGAAGTTAGCATTAGACTTGCCAGGCTGATGCTAGAAATGATTTGCCGCCATACTTGTATTGAAATTCAAGTATGTTGGATAATCAGGTACTGTTCAATATACCCGGTCAGTGCTCAGAATCTTGAATATTGTTGATCCATGTACTTAGTGTATATTTTGTATTGAAATACAAGTATGTTGGATAAGAAGCTACTGTTCCACCTACAAGGCAGGGGCTTAAAAAAAATACAGTTTTCTGTTCATGTACTCATGCTACTATTTGTATTGATATTTAAGTGAAATGGACAACAATTTAAATAGGTTTAGTAGTTCACATTAGTAGTGATTTGTATAGAATAGACAAAAGTGTAAAAATAGAAACTAGGCAGGCAATTCAACCAGGTGGTATGCTATGATTCAAAAATGTCTATTTACCAACAACAACTTGGTATTCTATGATTCAAAAAATGTCTAGTTATTCAACAAGATCATATGTTTTTAAAAGAGAGTATACCGGGATTAATGCACACATTTTTGTTTATAGGTTTCAATATGATTCAAAAGTGACACTTTGTAGATTCAAATATAATTGTACTACAGTAAAAAATCCTTTACATTTTACATACATCACAATGATACCATTAGTTACGCAAATGATCAATGGCATTCCATTTACTTTTTAAATTTGAATTGCTGCCAAAATTTCTTTAAACATTCTCATATATTTTGTTGAATCAAGTTTGTTCATTTGTCTCTCTTCATAAAAACACCATTGATCAACAATGTCATCTTCCAATGTGCTAGAACTTACTGCATGTTACAGAGGCAACCATAAGGAGAATTAGTATATGACTCGAAATGCACAAAGCATCAATAATAAGTTGACTGCATATCGGGGAATGAGACCTCACTATGAGGATTAGTCTCTGTTAGATGAAATTGATCATTTGAAAAAAGTTAATAAAGCTTTACAGTCTACTAGCATAGAAATGTTCAAACTTATAAAGCGATTGCTAGAAAGGTGAAATATGACATTTTTCAAAGAGATCAAATTCATAACTTGTCAAGAAGAATTAGATGATTTAAAAACATCAACAAGCATTGGCAATAAAGTTCTAGATCTATTTGATGTACCATTTGAAGATTGTTACAGTTTCTGGAATACCTACAAAGGTACTTTCAAAAAAGCTTTGTGTACTCAAAGAAAATGATGTTAATAACAGCATTTAAACAACAGTAATACATATGTTTCAAATTTCTGAAATGGATACTAACAAACCAAAGTCAAGGAAGTCTAAAAGTAACAATCATGCTAGTAATCAAACATCAAAGGATATGCATGAAGACAACAAAATTACAGAAACGCAACAAATTATTTTAAACTATTCTGATGATGATGACAGTAAACCAAAGATAATGAGAAAACTTTACAAAACAACGCAAATGTTGGTTCATTTACAAACATTGCACAGAATGGACTGAAAGCACACCAGAAGCTTTGGACTCACATTTGATTAGTATGTTCTAGTTTTTTGCATTGTTGTTTACTTGTTATTATTTTTATAGTTACTAACATTGTTTCTACTATTACCTTAATTTTATGCTGTTTCAAACAGATGAATATCATAATATTACATTAAGTGATATTAGAATGCTTCGTGAAAACCCGACAATGTGTATATTTTTTATTGTATTTTGAGCTGTGTTATAGGTAAACAGGATGGAAAAGGCTTATACATTTGAATAAACCTATCAGCAAGCTATTATTAGTTTGAGATGAAGCATTTGCTCTGTCAAAGATGTAATAGTTCAAAATTCTATGCATGGCACAATGAAGACATTCAAAAATAATAATGCTCAATCTCAAGAGTATTTGGTTAAACAGAAGGCTACAGTTGCAACTAGACCTCAATCTAGAGCTTTTTCTGCTAATATACGGAAGAAAGAAAGAGTGGTGTAAAAGAAGTTTGTATCCCCTATTACATTGCAGTTTCATTGCAGTCAATCAAATTATTATATAGTAGTTATTGTGAATTATAAACCTCTTGCATAATCCAACAATAAAATTTGTGAGAGAAAAACCCTAAACATATCCTACTTTAATGAAATATGTTTAATCATCACCTAAACTATGACATTCTTTAAAATAAAATTGTTATATTAATGAAAAAAAGGTCTTAGTTACAAACTAAAGAAAGTGAGATAAGAAACAAAATAATTTGTCTATTGGAGAAAAAAATGGCAATAGAGAACAATACAACATGTCACAAAGACAAGCTCTGAATTGTATATAAACAAATAAACTCTAAACTGTTATTAAACTATCTAACGCTACTAAAATAATTGGCCTGGTGACATCCAAGTCATGCCTAAGTGGGTAATATTGGCACACACTGGTTGTAAACTATCTCCTTTGTATAAAGAGATGTAGACAGCTTCCTAGGATTGTTATCCAATCCCAGTTGCCAGAAATGGTCGTTCTTCCATAGCTGTGAGTGCTGTTTTCAGATTTGCATACCATGCTTGTAACATGTGAATGGAGTCATTCACTCTATTTTGCACTGATTGTGTAAAATATCACCACTGAATTTTTGCAGGGAATGTATGCCTCCGTTCGTATTCTCTTTGTACCTTTGATTTCATGTTGTCCAGACCTATACTTTCTTCCTATTGTTTGTTGTGACCGTAAATGTCTCTATTCCAAAACTTCCATGTGCTGAATGCAATGTCTTCTTGTAGGCCATGGATGATGGTTTTACTCCATGTGATTCTTTTGTGATATTGTCTGTTGATTCTTTTGTCAGTTTTACACCACTCTTCATAGTATTCATCCTTGGCTGTAGCCCACTTTGTAGATAGCCATCCTTTGAAGACATGATTCCATCCTATCTTGTTTTGTTCTATCAATGCTTGTTGTGTAATATAATCATAATGTGATGGGTTTATGGGTAATTGGAACTCACTTGGTGGTTCGCCTTTGATCCAGTTAATGAGATTTTGTTGAAACCAGCAAACAAGATGTCTGTATGTGTGTTTCTTCATTAGTCCTGTTGTGAGGGTGGATACTAGGTTTAGAAGATGTTATCATCTTCTTGGATTCCGACACTGGAAAATGTGTACGCAGGATTTGTCATGTTTGGATTGGCAGCTGATACATTTAGAATTGTGGTGATTGTGATAGAACTTTGTCCTGGCACCTACCGGTAACCACTCACAGGTGTATCCATGTAAAAACCGTTTGAATCCTGGCGTCTGATGTTTTATTGCAATTTCAAATGAGTACCAGTCAATGGTATCCCAGGTTGACTGTGCCCATCCATATTTGTCACTCCTATATTTCATTAGGTCCTTTAGATGAAGGGCATCTTCAATTTGATGTTTAAGCTTT